>OZ024720.1:13734495-13951995 GCA_964016875.1 Fallopia convolvulus
TTTTGTTCGGTTTTGCAGATCTTTAGGTAAACAAGCATGGACGGGATGGATCTTAGATGATTGTAGAGGATCAAGATGAGGCTTAAAGTGGTGCAAGTGAAGATTGGAAGAGCTAGGGCCCAAGAGCTTGAGGGATAAAAACGCTTAAACTCGGGTCATGTATTGGAGTCTTATTTTGACACCTCTATCTTGCAATGCTTGGTTTGGGAGCTATAGTGCTCGGATGAAGCTGAATTTGGTATCACTGGAAAGCTAACGCGAAGAGCTAAAATTCATATTTACTCCGAGTCCAAATTCCAACTCGAAGGGGTTCAAAACAGCCTCTGAAGTGTCACTAGAGTTGTTGTCACCTGAGCGCGGGCAGAACTAATGAGAGCGCGACCGCTCTTTGAGGGACTTGACCGCGCTCTGGTGCGTTTGTGCGACGCTGACTTGAGCTTCGGGTAATCTTATGGGCCGACTCTAATATTTCTTTTGGATATTTTTAGACATAATATAAATACTTTATCTAGGTTTTATTTGGAGAGGATATGCTATCTTTTGAGTTTTATGCAATTTGGAGATTTGTGGGAGACAAACCCTAGTTTTTGCAATTGAAGATCAATTTGACTCTTGTAAGTTTTGTTTTTCTTCAATGACAATTTCTAGCTAATTTTCTCATGTCCAACTAGTTAGTTGAAGTTGTGTGCATGATTGTTTGTGAGATTTGAACTATTTTAGTTTGCCTTGACTAGATTGAATCTCTCCATGTTTGATTGATTAAATTCACTTAGGATTATAATAGCTTGATCACCTATATTACTTCTAGGTTGAATTAGAACTAGAATAATTAAATAGACGGTGGAATTTTATTATTCATGGATGAATACTTTGATTAAACTTAAAGACGGTGTATATTAAGGTTAATGAAAGGCGGAGAATTTAATCACAAAATTTCGTGAATAGACGGCGGAATTCATGAATATTGTTTCTATTGAATGCTTTGAACTTAATTGCATGATCAACTTGACATAGAAGGTTTTCTAGGTTAATTGATTAAAAGGTTGTTAAAGACGGTGTATATTAACAACCACAATAAGCTTGAATTCATAAATTCACAATAGATTAGTCAAGGGAAATTGAAATAAGGATAATCGATGATAAAAACTCATGTATGCAATGGATACAAAACTAGTTGGACGCTATTCTCCTTATTTGAATCTCAACTTATTTTACTTGCTTAGTTTTAATTAGTTTAATTACTTAGATTTTAGTTTAAAACCATAAAAAACCCCTTCCTGCTTAGTAATATTATTTAAATACGAATAATCTGAGTCTCTGTGGGATCGACCCTTACTTCCACTTTGCTAAGGTTAGGAAGTTAGGAATTTTCTTTGACAGCGTTTTTATAGCGACGTAAAAGTGGTCGTCAAAGTTGAGGAGAAAAATTTGAAAAAATACAGAAATATTGCATTTAGGTTCTTATTTCCCCATTGTTTGTTTTCTCTTGTATTTCAATGCTAAGTATAAGTTCTAACCCATGATTTGCATGATATGCTGAAGTTGATATGATATAAGCATGATCATTGATTAATTACCTTGATTATATGATGGAGCATGTATTTAGCTTGAGTATTTGATTCATTAGGAAGTTCTAGACAACAATTAGCCTTGTGAGATATTTTTGGCCTTTCATGATATATTTGTTCTCTACATTTCTTGAGTGTATCACCATGATTATCTAGCTCTAGAACTTGCGTTAGGACTCTTTGTCAAGACTTCTTTATATGATTGAATACATAGCATTAAAATGATTGAGGCAATGTTTCTTATAAGCCTATTATTTCCCTTCCTACCTTACAAGATTCATGTTCTTGATACCCCTGTTCTTTTGAGCCTGAAGCCTATTTTTATTAAGCTCCACAAAATTTTCCATAGCCGAATAAGCTTGACCCATAATCCGGGATTTAGGACTTTAGGTTTTGGTTGTATTGTGTGAGTTATGTATAAGTATGGGGGAGTTGGATGAAAAGGTGGAAAAAGACGAAATAAAACTCTTGGGTTCAAAGTGAAAAAAAAATGAAAATGAAAAATCTGTTGCAAAGCAAAAGAAAAAAATGAGCTTAAATGTTAGTAGTCTTCATTAGTAGAAAAGAAAGAGTTGAAAAGAGGCAAAAGAAAGAAAAAAAGAGAAGCAAAGTGTTTGAATGTAAATGTATGGAGTTGAGAAAGAAGAGTTTGGGAGAAGTAAGAAAAGAAAGTGGTGAGTTGGGTTTAGGATTAGTTCTTTATCCCGGATTTAGCACCACATGCCAAATATTATCCCTTCCAAATTTTTCTTTACCTTGGCCCCATTACAAGCCGGAAAAAGACCTCATGATTTTTGTTATGTGTTTGATCCCCAACGGTGGAGATTTAGTACGCTGATGCAAGCTTATGGTAGTCTAGTTTTCATGGTTGATTTTTGAGTGAGACACGTCCTTAAACACTTGAGAGTTTGAGTGCAAACACATTTACCTTGGTGAGGTCTAGAATGGATGAATGGTCTTTACTTTTTGCTTGTTATAATGCATGCTGAGAAGTCTTGTTCGGGTTTTGATTATATGTGAAATGCTTGTTTGATTTGAGATGGATGTATGATTGCATTTCTGTGGTGTGTTTTGGATTTATGTCTTACTTGAGGACAAGCAAGGTTCAAGCATGGGGGAATTTGATAGCTCACATTTAGGTAGTGTTTAAGATGCATATTTATGTTTAATTTGCATTGTTTTAGCTTAGTTTAGCTTAGTTTCTAGGTTTTTAGGTTTTCTAGGAAATTCGGGTTTTGCGCTTGTTTTGTTCGGTTTTGCAGATCTTTAGGTAAACAAGCATGGACGGGATGGATCTTAGATGATTGTAGAGGATCAAGATGAGGCTTAAAGTGGTGCAAGTGAAGATTGGAAGAGCTAGGGCCCAAGAGCTTGAGGGATAAAAACGCTTAAACTCGGGTCATGTATTGGAGTCTTATTTTGACACCTCTATCTTGCAATGCTTGGTTTGGGAGCTATAATGCTCGGATGAAGCTGAATTTGGTATCACTGGAAAGCTAACGCGAAGAGCTACAATTCATATATTTACTCCGAGTCCAAATTCCAACTCGAAGAGGTTCAAAACAGCCTCTGAAGTGTCACTAGAGTTGTTGTCGCCTGAGCGCGGGCAGAACTAATGAGAGCGCGACCGCGCTTTGAGGGACTTGACCGCGCTCTGGCGCGTTTGTGCGACGCTGACTTGAGCTTCGGGTAATCTTATGGGCCGACTCTAATATTTCTTTTGGATATTTTTAGACATAATATAAATACTTTATCTAGGTTTTATTTGGAGAGGATATGCTATCTTTTGAGTTTTATGCAATTTGGAGATTTGTGGGAGACAAACCCTAGTTTTTGCAATTGAAGATCAATTTGACTCTTGTAAGTTTTGTTTTTCTTCAATGACAATTTCTAGCTAATTTTCTCATGTCCAACTAGTTAGTTGAAGTTGTGTGCATGATTGTTTGTGAGATTTGAATTATTTTAGTTTGCCTTGACTAGATTGAATCTCTCCATGTTTGATTGATTAAATTCACTTAGGATTATAATAGCTTGATCACCTATATTACTTCTAGGTTGAATTAGAACTAGAATAATTAAATAGACGGTGGAATTTTATTATTCATGGATGAATACTTTGATTAAACTTAAAGACGGTGTATATTAAGGTTAATCAAAGGCGGAGAATTTAATCACAAAATTTCGTGAATAGACGGCGGAATTCATGAATATTGTTTCTATTGAATGCTTTGAACTTAATTGCATGATCAACTTGACATAGAAGGTTTTCTAGGTTAATTGATTAAAAGGTTGTTAAAGACGGTGTATATTAACAACCACAATAAGCTTGAATTCATAAATTCACAATAGATTAGTCAAGGGAAATTGAAATAAGGATAATCGATGATCAAAACTCATGTATGCAATGGATACAAAACTAGTTGGACGTTTTTCTCTTTATTTGAATCTCAACTTATTTTACTTGCTTAGTTTTAATTAGTTTAATTACTTAGATTTTAGTCTAAAACCATAAAAAACCCCTTCCTGCTTAAGTAATATTATTTAAATACGAATAATCTGAGTCTCTGTGGGATCGACCCTTACTTCCACTTTGCTAAGGTTAGGAAGTTAGGAATTTTCTTTGATAGCGTTTTTATAGCGACGTAAAAGTGGTCGTCAAAGTTGAGGAGAAAAATTTGAAAAAATACAGAAATATTGCATTTAGGTTCTTATTTCCCCATTGTTTGTTTTCTCTTGTATTTCAATGCTAAGTATAAGTTCTAACCCATGATTTGCATGATATGCTGAAGTTGATATGATATAAGCATGATCATTGATTAATTACCTTGATTATATGATGGAGCATGTATTTAGCTTGAGTATTTGATTCATTAGGAAGTTCTAGACAACAATTAGCCTTGTGAGATATTTTTGGCCTTTCATGATATATTTGTTCTCTACATTTCTTGAGTGTATCACCATGATTATCTAGCTCTAGAACTTGCGTTAGGACTCTTTGTCAAGACTTCTTTATATGATTGAATACATAGCATTAAAATGATTGAGGCAATGTTTCTTATAAGCCTATTATTTCCCTTCCTACCTTACAAGATCCATGTTCTTGATACCCTTGTTCTTTTGAGCCTGAAGCCTATTTTTATTAAGCTCCACAAAATTTTCCATAGCCGAATAAGGTTGACCCATAATCCGGGATTTAGGACTTTAGGTTTTGGTTGTATTGTGTGAGTTATGTATAAGTATGGGGGAGTTGGATGAAAAGTTGGAAAAAGAGGAAATAAAACTCTTGGGTTCAAAGTGAAAAAAATATGAAGATGAAAAATCTGTTGCAAAGCAAAAGAAAAAAAATGAGCTTAAATGTTAGTAGTCTTCATTAGTAGAAAAGAAAGAGTTGAAAAGAGGCAAAAGAAAAAAAAAGAGAAGCAAAGTGTTTGAATGTAAATGTATGGAGTTGAGAAAGAAGAGTTTGGGAGAAGTAAGAAAAGAAAGTGGTGAGTTGGGTTTAGGATTAGTTCTTTATCCCGGATTTAGCACCACAGGCCAAATATTATCCCTTCCAAATTTTTCTTTACCTTGGCCCCATTACAAGCCGGAAAAAGACCTCATGATTTTTGTTATGTGTTTGATCCCCAGCGGTGGAGATTTAGTACGCTGATGCAAGCTTATAGTAGTCTAGTTTTCATGGTTGATTTTTGAGTGAGACACGTCCTTAAACACTTGAGAGTTTGAGTGCAAACACATTTACCTTGGTGAGGTCTAGAATGGATGAATGGTCTTTACTTTTTGCTTGTTATAATGCATGCTGAGAAGTCTTGTTCGGGTTTTGATTATATGTGAAATGCTTGTTTGATTTGAGATGGATGTATGATTGCATTTCTGTGGTGTGTTTTGGATTTATGTCTTACTTGAGGACAAGCAAGGTTCAAGCATGGGGGAATTTGATAGCTCACATTTAGGTAGTGTTTAAGATGCATATTTATGTTTAATTTGCATTGTTTTAGCTTAGTTTAGCTTAGTTTCTAGGTTTTTAGGTTTTCTAGGAAATTCGGGTTTTGCGCTTGTTTTGTTCGGTTTTGCAGATCTTTAGGTAAACAAGCATGGACGGGATGGATCTTAGATGATTGTAGAGGATCAATATGAGGCTTAAAGTGGTGCAAGTGAAGATTGGAAGAGCTAGGGCCCAAGAGCTTGAGGGATAAAAACGCTTAAACTCGGGTCATGTATTGGAGTCTTATTTTGACACCTCTATCTTGCAATGCTTGGTTTGGGAGCTATAGTGCTCGGATGAAGCTGAATTTGGTATCACTGGAAAGCTAACGCGAAGAGCTACAATTCATATATTTACTCCGAGTCCAAATTCCAACTCGAAGGGGTTCAAAACAGCCTCTGAAGTGTCACTAGAGTTGTTGTCGCCTGAGCGCGGGCAGAAGTAATGAGAGCGCGACCGCGCTTTGAGGGACTTGACCGCGCTCTGGCGCGTTTGTGCGACGCTGACTTGAGCTTCGGGTAATCTTATGGGCCGACTCTAATATTTCTTTTGGATATTTTTAGACATAATATAAATACTTTATCTAGGTTTTATTTGGAGAGGATATGCTATCTTTTGAGTTTTATGCAATTTGGAGATTTGTGGGAGACAAACCCTAGTTTTTGCAATTGAAGATCAATTTGACTCTTGTAAGTTTTGTTTTTCTTCAATGACAATTTCTAGCTAATTTTCTCATGTCCAACTAGTTAGTTGAAGTTGTGTGCATGATTGTTTGTGAGATTTGAATTATTTTAGTTTGCCTTGACTAGATTGAATCTCTCCATGTTTGATTGATTAAATTCACTTAGGATTATAATAGCTTGATCACCTATATTACTTCTAGGTTGAATTAGAACTAGAATAATTAAATAGACGGTGGAATTTTATTATTCATGGATGAATACTTTGATTAAACTTAAAGACGGTGTATATTAAGGTTAATGAAAGGCGGAGAATTTAATCACAAAATTTCGTGAATAGACGGCGGAATTCATGAATATTGTTTCTATTGAATGCTTTGAACTTAATTGCATGATCAACTTGACATAGAAGGTTTTCTAGGTTAATTGATTAAAAGGTTGTTAAAGACGGTGTATATTAACAACCACAATAAGCTTGAATTCATAAATTCACAATAGATTAGTCAAGGGAAATTGAAATAAGGATAATCGATGATCAAAACTCATGTATCCAATGGATACAAAACTAGTTGGACGCTTTTCTCCTTATTTGAATCTCAACTTATTTTACTTGCTTAGTTTTAATTAGTTTAATTACTTAGATTTTAGTTTAAAACCATAAAAAAACCCTTCCTGCTTTGTAATATTATTTAAATACGAATAATCTGAGTCTCTGTGGGATCGACCCTTACTTCCACTTTGCTAAGGTTAGGAAGTTAGGAATTTTCTTTGACAGCGTTTTTATAGCGACGTAAAAGTGCTCGTCAAAGTTGAGGAGAAAAATTTGAAAAAATACAGAAATATTGCATTTAGGTTCTTATTTCCCCATTGTTTGTTTTCTCTTGTATTTCAATGCTAAGTATAAGTTCTAACCCATGATTTGCATGATATGCTGAAGTTGATATGATATAAGCATGATCATTGATTAATTACCTTGATTATATGATGGAGCATGTATTTAGCTTGAGTATTTGATTCATTAGGATGTTCTAGACAACAATTAGCCTTGTGAGATATTTTTGGCCTTTCATGATATATTTGTTCTCTACATTTCTTGAGTGTATCACCATGATTATCTAGCTCTAGAACTTGCGTTAGGACTCTTTGTCAAGACTGCTTTATATGATTGAATACATAGCATTAAAATGATTGAGGCAATGTTTCTTATAAGCCTATTATTTCCCTTCCTACCTTACAAGATCCATGTTCTTGATACCCCTGTTCTTTTGAGCCTAAAACCTATTTTTATTACACTCCACAAAATTTTCCATAGCCGAATAAGCTTGACCCATAATCCGGGATTTAGGACTTTAGGTTTTGGATGTATTGTGTGAGTTATGTATAAGTATGGGGGAGTTGGATGAAAAGGTGGAAAAAGAGGAAATAAAACTCTTGGGTTCAAAGTGAAAAAAAAATGAAAATGAAAAATCTGTTGCAAAGCAAAAGAAAAAAATGAGCTTAAATGTTAGTAGTCTTCATTAGTAGAAAAGAAAGAGTTGAAAAGAGGCAAAAGAAAGAAAAAAAGAGAAGCAAAGTGTTTGAATGTAAATGTATGGAGTTGAGAAAGAAGAGTTTGGGAGAAGTAAGAAAAGAAAGTGGTGAGTTGGGTTTAGGATTAGTTCTTTATCCCGGATTTAGCACCACATGCCAAATATTATCTCTTCCAAATTTTTCTTTACCTTGGCCGCATTACAAGCCGGAAAAAGACCTCATGATTTTTGTTATGTGTTTGATCCCCAACGGTGGAGATTTAGTACGCTGATGCAAGCTTATGGTAGTCTAGTTTTCATGGTTGATTTTTGAGTGAGACACGTCCTTAAACACTTGAGAGTTTGAGTGCAAACACATTTACCTTGGTGAGGTCTAGAATGGATAAATGGTCTTTACTTTTTGCTTGTTATAATGCATGCTGAGAAGTCTTGGTCTGGTTTTGATTATATGTGAAATGCTTGTTTGATTTGAGATGGATGTATGATTGCATTTCTGTGGTGTGTTTTGGATTTATGTCTTGCTTGAGGACAAGCAAGGTTCAAGCATGGGGGAATTTGATAGCTCGCATTTAGGTAGTGTTTAGGATGCATATTTATGTTTAATTTGCATGGTTTTAGCTTAGTTTCTAGGTTTTTAGGTTTTCTAGGAAATTCGGGTTTTGCGCTAGTTTTGTTCGGTTTTGCAGATCTTTAGGTAAACAAGCATGGACGGGATGGATCTTAGATGATTGTAGAGGATGAAGATGAGGCTTAAAGTGGTGCAAGTGAAGATTGGAAGAGCTAGGGCCCAAGAGCTTGAGGGATAAAAACGCTTAAACTCGGGTCATGCATTGGAGTCTTATTTTGACACCTCTATCTTGCAATGCTTGGTTTGGGAGCTATAGTGCTCGGATGAATCTGAATTTGGTATCACTGGAAAGCTAACGCGAATAGATACAATTCATATTTTTACTCCGAGTCCAAATTCCAACTCGAAGGGGTTCAAAACAGCCTCTGAAGTGTCACTAGAGTTGTTGTCGCCTGAGCACGGGCAAAACCAATGAGAGCGCGACCGCGCTTTGAGGGACTTGACCGCGCTCTGGCGCGTTTGTGCGACGCTGACTTGGGCTTCGGGTGATCTTATGGGACGACTCTAATATTTCTTTTGGATATTGTTAGACATAATATAAATACTTTCTCTAGGTTTTATTTGGAGAGGATATGCTATCTTTTGAGTTTTATGCAATTTGGAGATTTGTGGGAGACAAACCCTAGTTTTTGCAATTGAAGATCAATTTGACTCTTGTAAGTTTTGTTTTTCTTCAATGACAATTTCTAGCTAATTTTCTCATGTCCAACTAGTTAGTTGAAGTTGTGTGCATGATTGTTTGTGAGATTTGAATTATTTTAGTTTGCCTTGACTAGATTGAATCTCTCCATGTTTGATTGATTAAATTCACTTAGGATTATAATAGCTTGATCACCTATATTACTTCTAGGTTGAATTACAACTAGAATAATTAAATAGACGGTGGAATTCGATTATTCATGGATGAATACTTTGATTAAACTTAAAGACGGTGTATATTAAGGTTAATCAAAGGCGGAGAATTTAATCACAAAATTTCGTGAATAGACGGTGGAATTCATGAATATTGTTTCTATTGAATGCTTTGAACTTAATTGCATGATCAACTTGACATAGAAGGTTTTCTAGGTTAATTGATTAAAAGGTTGTTAAAGACGGTGTATATTAACAACCACAATAAGCTTGAATTCATAAATTCACAATAGATTAGTCAAGGGAAATTGAAATAAGGATAATCGATGATCAAAACTCATGTATGCAATGGATACAAAAATAGTTGGACGCTTTTCTCCATATTTGAATCTCAACTTACTTTACTTGTTTAGTTTTAATTAGTTTAATTACTTAGATTTTAGTTTATAATCACAAAAAAAACCTTCCTACTTAGTGATATTATTTAAATACGAATAATCTGAGTCCTTGTGGGTTCGACCCTTGCTTCCACTTTGCTTAGGTTAGAAAGTTAGGAATTTTCTTTGACAGTGCTTTTATAGCGACGTAAAAGTGCTCGTCAAGATGCTCCATCAGAGGTATATGATTCTGAACTCTTGTCTATGTTATCCAATAAAACTAAGGAACATTTGCATGCTATCATTGAGAAGTTGGGAACTCAGGTTACCCAACTCAGTGAGAAACTTGAAGAAAAAGAAGATAATATCTCTAATTTAATGGATGATAATCAAGGGTTGTCTCTTAAATGTGCTAAGTTAGAGAAAAAGTCTTCAATTTCTGAGTCTATTGCCTGCAAAACCTGTGATAATCTTAAATCTGAAGTGGATGACTTAGAAAAGAAAGTCACAGACCTTGAAGGAGACAATCTCATGCTTAAACTTGGTAATTCTAAGTTAATCAATGACCTTGAAACAGAAAAGAACTTTAATGAGTCCAATAAAAAGAAATGGATAGAGGAGTTTGTAGCTAAGAAAACTGCTGAAGAGTATGCAAAAACTTTTGTAACGTCAAGACCTGGACTTGGATATTCCTATGTGCCTAAAGATTTGAAATCCTTGTGTCCACCTGAACCTAAAGGTAAAGCACCTATGTGCGACAACAATATAAGTTGTTCCACATCAGATGTGAAGAACCTTGGCAAAGGTAAACGACCTTGGTTTTCAGGCCAGAAAGCACACAAAACTTGCTAGTATTTCTCAACTGTGTGCTAACAATATCTATCAAGTTGTCTTTGATTCTCTTGGATGTCAAGTGATTGATGTTAGCTCAGGAAAGACTCTTCTGAAGGGAACATGTGAAAACAATCTTTATAAAGTTGTTCCCTGGCTGTTACCTGAGGAAAATTTGTGTTTTCAAGTAGTCCAAGACGTGGCCAACCTCTGGCACAATAAGTTTGGCCATGCAAGTTTGCAACTTATTCACAAACTTCACAATCAGGAATTGGTACGTGGATTACCTAAAATTGACCAAACCAAACATGAAGTGTGTGAAGTTTGTGTGAAAGGAAAACAGGTCAGATCTTCTTTTCAATCAAAAAGGGAGGTAAGTACTTCTAATCCTCTAGAGTTAATTCATATGGATCTGTGTGGACCAATGCGTGTGAGAAGTCGAGGAGGTAATAGATATGTATATGTCATTGTTGATGACTTTTCACGTTATACTTGGGTATTCTTCTTGTTTTCTAAAGACCAGGTGTTTGAAGAATTTAGTACATGGGTTAAGCTTACAAAGAAGATGCTTGACGTACCTTTGATCTCTATTCGATCTGATCATGGCACTGAATTTGAGAATGCTCAGTTTTTGGAATTCTGCAAAGAAAACGGTGTGAATCATAATTTTTCAGCCCGAAGAACCCCTCAACAGAACGGAGTTGTTGAGAGAAAGAATCGAACTTTGGAAGACATGTCGAGAACACTGTTGACTTCGAGTGGACTTCCATGAAATTTCTGGGGAGAAGCTATCAATGCCGCATTCTATGTGTTAAACAGCTCTATGGTGAGATCCCTTCTTGGGAAAACACCATATGAGCTTTTAAGAGGAAGAGAGCCCAATGTTGCCCACTTGCGTACGTTTGGCTGTAAGTGTTTCATACACAATAATGGCAAAGATAGTCTTGGCAAGATGGATGCTAGGAGTGATGAAGGAACCTTCGTAGGCTATTCTCAGCATAGCAAAGCCTACAAAGTGTTTAACAAAAGAACTAAGAAAGTTGAAGAGAGTGTTCATGTAGTGTTTGATGAGAATACCATAGGAGGCAGCTCTATTGCTGATGAAGAGGAAGGAGATCTAGGTTTTCATCTGTGTGAAGAGTCAGAAGTTAGTTTTGAGAAAATTGATCAAGTGCAACAGGTTGTTAACCCAACTCAGGTGGACGACGTAGATGATCCTGACATGCCTGCTCTGGAAGATACTGCAAATATTGAAGAATCTGGTGATGATGACTCTGATCCAAGCGAAGAAGTTGAAGAGATTGAAAATCCTAACACTAATCAAGGTCACAACAATGGGGTAGTTGACCTCACTCAGCTTCAATTAAACTATTAGTAAAAAGATGCTCATCCAGTGACCAACATCATCTCAGATTACTCCAAGGGTGTTCAGACACGTTCTTCACTTCAGAATTTATGTGCTTTCAACGCCTTTCTTTATGTTATGGAACCTAAAAATGTGGATCAAGCTCTAAAAGATCCAGATTGGGTGTGTGCTATGCAAGAAGAACTTCATCAATTTGAGAGAAACAAGGTTTGGCACCTAGTTCCACGACCCAAAGATAGAACTGTGATTGGAACGCGTTGGGTATTCAGAAATAAACTTGATGATTCTGGAAACGTTGTGAGAAACAAAGCAAGACTTGTGGTTAAGGGATATAACCAACAAGAGGGGATAGAATATGATGAGACTTTTGCTCCTGTAGCACGTCTTGAGGCAATTCGTCTCTTGATAGCTTATTCAGCCCATCATGGCTTCAAGCTTCAACAAATGGATGTTAAGACAGCCTTTCTGAATGGATTTCTAAAAGAAGAAGTGTTTGTAGAGCAAACCCCAGGTTTTGAAGATGTCACTCACCCAGATCATGTTTTCAAACTCGACATAGCTCTTTATGGTTTGAAGCAAGCACCTTGAGCTTGGTATGACAGGATTTCTCAGTTCTTGCTCCAACATGGATATGTTCGAGGACAGGTGGATAAGACACTCTTTCTTCTCAAAGAAGAAAAGCACGCTTTAGTTGTACAGGTCTATGTGGACGACATCATCTTTGGCTCTACTGATGAAAAACTTGTGAAGAGGTTCGCTAACCTTATGTCCAGTGAATTTGAGATGAGTATGGTTGGTGAACTTAAGTTTTTCTTAGGACTTCAGGTTACTCAAGATATGGAGGGAACAAGAGTGCATCAACAAAAGTATCTCAGGGAATGTGTCAAGAAGTTCGGATTGGACAACTCAAAACCCTTTAACACGCCTATCTCTCCCATCACTTCTTTAGGAAAAGATGAAAATGAGAAGAAGGTTGACCAAACTTTGAATCGAGGTATCATAGGTTCTTTACTCTACCTCACAGCAAGCAGACCAAACATCATGTTCA
The DNA here is from genome assembly GCA_964016875.1 of Fallopia convolvulus. Classification (NCBI taxonomy): domain Eukaryota; kingdom Viridiplantae; phylum Streptophyta; class Magnoliopsida; order Caryophyllales; family Polygonaceae; genus Fallopia; species Fallopia convolvulus. The sequence continues at coordinate 13,747,360 of OZ024720.1, forward strand.
GCGTATGCTTATGTGCTAGATTTCAGTCTGATCCAAGAGAATCACATCTCAAGGCTGTCAAAAGGATTCTACGGTATCTCAAAGGGTCTGATGAGCTATGCTTATAGTACCCGACCTCATGTGACTTTGGTCTAGTCGGGTACACGGACGCTGACTTTGCCGGGAACAAAGTTGATCATAAGAGCACGTCAGGGATGGCTCAATTTCTTGGACCATGACTGGTGTCATGGGGGTCCAAGAAGCAAAATTATGTTGCTCTCTCCACTGCAGAAGCTGAGTACATCGCCGCTGCTGCGTGCTGCGCCCAACTTCTTTGGCTCAAACAACAACTTCATGACTTTGGCTTAGAGTATGATGGCATACCCATTCTCTGTGACAACACAAGTGCCATCAACATCTCAAAGAACCCTGTACAACATTCATGAACCAAGCACATAGAGATCTGACATCACTTTCTTCGTGATTGTGTTGAGAAAGGGTTGGTGACCATGGATTTCTGCCGAACAGGTGAACAACGTGCTGACATATTCACTAAAGCTCTCAATCATGAACCCTTTGTACAGTTCCGCATGGAGCTAGGTATGATTTCCCTAAACTAATCTATTTCCCATCTATATTCCCTCAATGATTGACTAGATTAGATGATCTATTTATGATTCAAAAGTTTTATGATCTTGAGGTGTTAAATTTGAATGTTTCCATGTTACATACTCATGAACCATGCACATCATTATGTCTTTATTCTTTGTTTCGTGATTTATGCATCAATTATATGTTGAAACCATTCTTTGAGCCCAAAAGAATCCAAACCTGATGTTCCTAACCCTCATTACAAGCTCAAGTGATGGTTGACTCTACAGCCTGCCCTAGCCTATCATGTTAGAGAGTCTCTATGAGCCTACTTTGAATACTTTGCTATAAACGGAGACTTATCTACTTGATTGACAAATCCACATAAATATTTTTTTTCCCTGGTTCTCTTTGGCACCCCTGTGCAAAACCCCAAAGAACCAAGCGTATTCTCTTTTCTATGGATGTTGGCAACTTGAGTAAAATTAGTGACTGTGTACTATTTGAGGAATGTCAGCTGTCTGGTATTTGTGTTGGTTAAGTGGTTGACGTAGAACAGGTTGTGAACGTCAGTTTCAGAGTCAGGCAAAAATCGCCTTTCTCCAAACGGTATCTTTTCAAATATTTGAAAATCTTTTGCCAAAGGAAATTTGCCCTTTCAGTTACATTAAATAAAAGATATTGGGAAGATGTAGTTTCCATCATATCAACTCAGTACAAGCTTAAATACGGAGAAAAAGGTGCGCACTTTATCCTGCAGTTATTCTCGATCTCTTGCTCCTTATCTCTCTAAACCCCTTTCCCAAAAAGCTTCGATCTTCCTTCAATGACATCCCACCAGAATCCCAATCCCTCATCCCCCATTCGTGGTACTGAATCCCCACGAACCCTAGCCCTAAAGCTTGGGAAAGTTGTGGATCCCTAAACCCTAGCTCTGCTCTTGGCAGCCATTCAAACCACCAACAAACCAGCCACACCATTGATGCTTAAAGGTCCCCATTCCACACAAATTCAAGAATCCAGCCCTTCATCTCTAATTCCCAACGAACCCTTACCTAATGCTCAAGAAATTCCATCTACCCAAACCCTCAATGAAACCCTTCCTCAATCCCCACAAAAATCCTTGCCCGGGTCTTCCAATCCTGCAGAGAAAGAGCAAGTTGAGCCTGAGAACTTGCATCGAGTTGAAAGCCCCAAATCTCAAGACATGCAAGAAAAGTTTGAATCCGTTCAAGAAGTCGTGAAGTCAATTGAAGCTATGGAGTCAGGAGATAGAATCTCTGAACCAGTCGTCACGGAGAAGACGACTACTGTGCTTTTGGCGGGAGTTAACGCTCAGGTGACTGACCCAGAACAGGTCGTTGACCCAAGCAAGGTGGTTGACTCCACTGAAAATCCTGATTCACCTCTTCAACCTCTCAACATTGAAGGACACGATGACTCAGAACAAGGTACTCCTAGTGATCCCAAGCTTTCCCTATTCAAATCTGTTGCATCTTCTTCTAAGGCACAATCAAAAGAAGAAATTGCTAGACAACTGTTTGAGTCTGAAAAGTCTAATGAGGATGATGTGGTGATAACTAAGGAGTCTAGAAAACCTAAGACTAGGGAGTCTAGTGCTAAGGTTACCAGGAAGAGAGGAAGGGAAGTATCTCCAACACCTGTTGGATCTGAAGGTGGAGACTCTGTTGTCTCCAAGAAAACTTTTAAATCGCAAAAGAGTAAAAAGATGGCTACTCGGTCAAGTGGGCGACTTGCTGTGAGTGGCAAACATAAAAAGGGCAGTAAAGAAATCAAAGGCGAAGGAAGTAACATGGTTGGTCGTGATTTTGTCAAGGAACTCATCATGGACGATGAGTTCATCAATTCCACTGGTTTACAATGTGTCACTGAGTTGTTGTCTTTTCAAGGGTGGTCTCATCTATTCCATGAGGAGGAAAGTTTGAATCCGGAGTTGGTAAAAGAGTTCTACAGGTCGTTGACTGTAGAGGACAAAGAGAAGAGAACCATGGGCCATTATGAGATAAATGGTGAGAAATTCACCCTGTCAAGCATGGAGTTAGCCACTCTTCTACAAGTACCGCTCAAGGGATTTGTTGAATATTATAGAGGTACTTGGCCTGAAGACGTTGATTCTGCTGAGTTGCTCAAAAAGGTCACACAAGTTGATGATGTTGATGTTGGTCCCTTTGTCACCAACTTCATGAGTGCTGAAAGGAAGGTTCTTTTCACTTGGGTGATCAGCAACCTGATTCCCAGGGAACAAAAGAGGAGCACTGCTATGATCCAAGACATTCTTGTCATGGATAAAATTCTCAACAAGGAACCTGTCAACTTTGCTCGGTTAGTGCTTCTCCACATAGACTCTGTGAAAGATAATCCAACACATGCTCTCCCATACAGCTCCATTGTCAAGAAAGTGCTTCTTTATCATGAGGTTTATGAGGCTGAGAAAGAGGTGGAGCACGTTCGTCTTCTAAATGCCGACATTGTTCGCAAAATGGGCTACTTGGTTGATGACATTTGGGTGTCCAGGGATGCAGGCAAGGAAGTGGCCTCTGATACTGAGATGGAAGATGTTGAGTTAGGCATTCATGCTATGGGAAGGGAAGGTGAGCACATTATGAAGCTGTTAGTTGAGCTCCAACGTCAAAACCAGGATTTGCTTGAGAAAGTTGGCCAACTCCTGCGTGATCAGTCTGCGCTGAAATCTGATGTTCGTGACTTATCTGTTGCGTTTGATGATCTGCTTAAGTCAATGACTTAGCTTGAGTAGCCGACATCCAGTTCCCTTTATTTTCCCTTGCACATCTATCATCTCAAAAACATCTTTTCGGTTTCATCTATGTGTTTTTGCTTTCTCTGTGTTGCATGCTTAAGACTAAGTTGTTTTTGTTGCTATGGATTACGTATGTATGTTGGATAATTTTCTATTTACCCTTGTTTGATTATCTCTTTTTGCTTGATTGTTTAGATTGATCTTTTTGATGATGCCAAAAGGGGGAAAAGGCTGGGGGTAGATAAAATAATGGGATTTTTATGCTGAATTACATGTGGGTTATCCAACTTAGGGGGAACTTTTGGCTAACTTGAATATTATCGCATATCTTATTCGAGTTTCTGTATTGCTCTGATTATACAGGATAGAAGAAGTTTGTCACCATCAAAAAGGGGAATTTGTTAGAAAAACTGGAGGCTTTGATTTTGATGGTTCCAAACGTTTGTCACGTGAACGACCTCGAGTCCTTGAAAGGAGTCGCCAACGTCAGTTAGGTCGTCTAAGTATGCTGAAGGCAGATCTCGCAGATCTTGAAGATGCGTGAGATCTTGGTAGTTTGGATAGTATAAACTTGTTTTAGGAAAGATCTTGTGCAAATTATATTGTAAGTCGTGTATGCCTTTATCCTAAGCCGTTATTGATTGTAATCCTTTTATATGCTTAGGATGATTTTGTAAAGATAATAGAAATAATATCTTGCCATAACCGAATTGAAAGATATTATTCTCTTATCTAACCTAGTTTGTGTGTATTTAATCTAAGGCTTTAGGTTAGATAGAGCACGAACTCATACTCCATTTTGTGCTTAGAAAGAAACGAGAGTTCAACAGGAAGACGTAGGCTTTTGTTAGATTGAGTGCGGGTTGTAGTTACTTAGTTCACAACGAGTTCTAGAGTGCTTGGGAAGTAGGTATAGATCATGGGTGTTTGTGTAACTAGTCCAAAAGATCAATAAAGCAAGCTACGACTTTTAATCCTTCCAAGCGAGAACTTGGAAGGGAGTGGTTTTCACACTGTGTTGATTGAGTTAATCAAACAAGTGTTTCCACTATAAAAACTTCGTGTTCAAGTAAGTCTTTCTTGTAGTTCATTTCCGCTGCATTTACTTAAAGGTTGACGACTTAGTTGAGGTCGACAACCTAGACGTACTAACGATCCTACAATTGTGTTTTTCTTATTAATATAAGCACAAAAGATGGGTTATTTCATTAAGATGGAATAATAGCTCATCACAAAAGATGCTCCCTTTTTTACAATGAGTGAACGGAAATGGTGGTGATGATGATGATGATGATAATGATGATGATCAAATATTTAGTAATTTATAATCATAAATTGAACAAAACAATACTCAAATAATAAACTCAAGCCCTAGCTCTTTTACTATAAATTTTTACTTAGTAAAATAGAAGTGATTCACTTAAATTTTTTATTAAAAATAAGTCATGTAAGTAGCTGCTTGAAATATATGAATATCGTTTTAGAGTATAATTGACATGAGTTCTTTTTAGTTAGGTATTTATATATGTAATATAGCTTTTTTCCCCATTATGCATGTTTTATTTGTTGTGTTCTCTACTTGACTTACTGTTAAAAGTTTATGGTTTTTGGGCAATACCAATAAAGTGCATGATATAATGTAATAATTAGATAAAACATATTTGTTGCAAATAGATGAATACATCATGTAGTTTTCATGGTTAAGAGAGATATTTGATTATAATATTTGAGAAAAAACTTGTATAGTAATTAATTTATCAAAAGTTTATGCGTTTGAAAAAAGGTTTAGGATTAGGGTTATGGTTTAGGGTTAATGTTAGGATTAAGGTTTAGGGTTAGGGCTTAAAATTTAGGGTTAGGATTAGAGTAGGATTATGTGTTAGGGTTTAATGTTCAGGTAAGAGTTATGTTTTAGGGTTATGGGTTAGGGTTTAATGTTAAGGTTAGAGTTTAATTATATGATTAGAGTTTATTATTAGGATTAGGGTTTAGAATTTAGGATTTAAGATTAGGATTTGAGGATTATGTTTTTTATTAGGGTTTAGGCAGAGTACAGGGTAACTATTTGTAACACCTCCAATTTTTCTCGGAGATGCTACACGCCAGTGACCTTAGAATTAACCTCCAAAGTCACACAAGGCTTTATAGTAACAAAACTTAAATACAAAATTCATAAGACTTGAAGATATATTATAAATATGATAGTAATCCGTTGTTTACCTTAATAAACAAAACTTAATAAATGCGAAAGTGTACCATAGCAAATGAGAAAATAGAACGATCCTTACAGACCAAGGAATTAAACTATTATATAAATGCTCATTTTAGGTAAAGCTAAAAACGTGTAACCTTCTTCCACTTGTAACTCTTCAAATCTTCAACTCTTGTCCTTCAACTCTGGTCCTTTGAACTCTGATGTTCCGTATAGGGACGGGTGACACCAGTCGGCCATGAAAAAGAAAGAAAACGGTCGGGTTAGTCTTGTGACAGACTAAACAAGTTGGATTTTGTGAGTGGTTCTTGTGGTTGTATTAAAATACTAACATTGAAATCCGCATGAAACACGGTCAATGATTTAGCACTAAAATACTTCCACGAAATGGAAAAAGGAATGGATAGAAAGAGACAGGACACCACGAGACCATGGTTCCATAAGGAAGTATGAGGTTTTTTGGGAACGTTTAAGTATTACACACGAAAGTTTTAAAAAGCCTCCGTCGACTAATCAAGTCTACGACCAACCTCACCGAATACGTGTTGTCCGAATTCAGATTGGAAAGAAGACTTTTCATAGCCGGTAGCAAGAGTGGTTTTCCAAGTTGTAGTCACCACCATGGTTCATTAATTATGTGCATTGGGCACTTATCTTATATTAATTACAAAACGATACATTCAAGTTGGTGGCTTTTACTCGACATTGCGAATGGTCGAAGATCAGGGCTTATATGTCCCAAAAGATAAAAGTGGGTTCTTAAGTCCCAAAGGCACTTAGCTAGAGTGCAACACCCCTCAACGCGATAGAGCGGGTCGGGTCATGACCAAGCACTAGAATATAATTCCATCTAGTGCGAAAATGTTATAAAGAGGAGTCCAGAGCAACTAAGACTCACCCCCTAGGTTCTACACTAATCCAATACAAGTCTCAATCGAGACAATAAACACACAAAGGCCACAATCAACGAGACTTAATTAATAGCTAGCGCAACCTAGCAATAATATCTAGACGTTAATAACAAGGTCATTAATTCTATAAAAGTAAATAAACCTAAGTTCATTATTAGCAAATAAGTGTTCCCAACAAGATTTTAAACATGATATGAAAAGTCATGCTTAAACAAAAATGCAAGCGAACCAACCGCTTGCCTTGATTGAAGACGAGTGTATGGATTAACCTAAAGAGAGAAATTCCAACGCTCAAATTGTGAGTCAACAATAATTTACAAAGTAAATTATCAATAATTCATTTTGATTTGTTTTCACTTTATTTTTACTACATTAATAAGTCGTCCACCTTAATGTATAAAACTTCGATTAACATCCAAGAATCATGTTAACTCTATGGACTCATATAAATAACAATAGTATATGCACTAGCATATACATGTATTTATATCATGCTTTTTACCCATATAGTATAAGTCTTTTGTCTTAAATCTCTAAAAATCATAAATAAAATATTGAACAACTTTATAAATCATAACATGTTGTATAAAATCAGAATAATTCATATTCTGATTTTCATTTCAAAAAATACATTAATTCTTTATTTTCATGATTATTCTAGTTTTAAAGGGTTATGCATAAAATTAAGCAATAAAACTGAATTCTTTTAGACTTTTCTGAAATTTTGATAAATCTGGAATTTTATAAACAGTAACATCATAAATTATAAAAATTAATTTTAAACTAGAACAAATAAAAAAAACATTAAACCGGAATAAAATAATTAAATAAATAAATCTGAAAATTAGGATTAAGGGTTTTGGGCTGCTCACATACTTCTAGAAAATGGCTCGGTGTGGGCGGCTCGGACCACGGCAAGGCTCGGGACCAGTTGGGTTCGAGCCCCAAGGGGCTGGCGCACACACTGCGGGTGGCAGCGGCGCTATTGGTGGCATGTGGTGGTCGGAATCGGGACGGAAAGGGGATGTTCGTTCCCCTGTTTTTCGCTGCACAGGTCGGACTTTGTTTGGGTTTTTCCGGGGAGTTCGAGGGATGTAAAAATAAAGGGTAAAGAAGCCTTTTGTAGGGACTTGAATGAGGATTCCAGATCTTATTTTAGTTTTGGGATTGGCTTTGTGGTTTGAGAGATATCGGCGAAAAACCGAGAGATGTGCACTCTAGGATTCGTGATTGTGTAAGGCGAAAATCGGGCTCAATTCTCCGCTATTTAAAGTGATACCAAAACTTGGAGATCAAGGAGGACATAATCTACAACTTTCCTCTTGGGTATAGCCACAATCGCGGCCTAATTTGATTCGAAATCGGGCTTGAATGGGTTTAAGGAAGGAAGAACAACAAAGGAAAGAGGTGGAGAAGAAGATATGGACGATTGGCCCTTCTTTTTGGCAAAATTACAATATTAAACCTTCTTGTTTTTAGTTGTGATAAAAATACCCTTCCATGAACAAATAAATTTTCAAAAATTATGGAAAAGTACCCAACTTCTTCATTTTGCTTAAAAACATCCCTCTTAAACTCTTATACGGAAATTTCTTTTCCAAAATACAATATGCTTAAAAAATATAACCATACTTTCATAATGAACATAACCCGATTTATTTCCATAAACTTATTTCTTATGAACTTATAATATCATAAGACTTATTGTAACACCCCTATTTTACAACACTGGGTATTACCGCCAACGACCTCAGACTTTACCGTCTAAAGTCACCCAAGGCTTTTAGAATGATATAGAATAATTAAAATGCGGAATGAAACATAATACATAATGAGAAAAGGTTCTCCCAAGGGAGACTTGGTTCTTACAAAACATCTTACATCGTTTTCAAATATAAAGTTGTTCGGAAATTTAAATGCGAAACCAGCTTGTCCTTGAAACATATTGAAACTAAAGCAAAATGATATAAGAAGTACATCTTGAAAATCCTTGTTCTTCCTTCGTCTTCACTTCACTTCACGCCTTGTTGGGATTCCTAGATTCTGACAAAATTCGCGAGGGGCGATAGAATGCCAGGCAAACATGCGGAAAAGAAGAATTAGTCTAAGAGACTAAGCAAGCGGGAATGGAACTTCCCGAGGGTATTTCGGTAATTTCAAATTATTGTCGAAAGAGATAATCGGGTTGTGTTTACGATGAGCTTGTTTATGTGGAGCTAAGATACGAAAGATAGTGATAGCATATCCAAAGGGATAGCTTGATCAGCAAGAGAAGTACTACTAGATTGTAGTCTTCTTTAGAATTGAAGGTATGTTGGGAACATTCATTTATTCAAACAAGTCAAACACCACTCGCGCCCTAAGCGGACCGAGGGCCGGATCGATCATTTGAGACCGGTCCGGTTTTGGTATCTTAATTGTGCATTAGCACTTATCTTATTTAGTGACAAAAGACGTTCGATTTCATTTATGATTTAAAAGAGAATGTGGTGGGACACGGATAATCCGAGCCACCCGAGGGAAAACTCCGTTTCCCGGCACTTAGCTAGAGTGCGCTCATCCCTCCTTGCAATCGGAGCGGATGGGATCATGATCCCGAAAGTCGTACTTCAAACGCGTAGGCACTTACGACTTAGTGGGGTTATGTAGAGGCGTTGGCTATCCCACGCCCCTCACTAGTTCGACATTGATCTCGAAACGAGATCGTAACAATCAAGATAGTAACCACACTAGCATAAATAATCCTAACAAGGAATATATAAAGCAATCTATGCTAACAATAGTCGTTTTTCTAGCAATCGATATTTCCTAGGTTCATTTTTATTTAAGTATACAAGTCGTTCCCAACATCGAGAAATATCATATGGACGGATATAGAAGGGCACAAGGGGAAATTCCACTTGCCTTAGCTTACACGCGTATACTATCGAGTCTTGACAGAATATTTGGTTCGCAACTTCGAGTTCGAATCCCGACCTAATGACATGGAATTTACGAGCGGATTTTAAATACGGATTCTTCTTAGATTGGATTCTCTCTTATAATTCTTTATATAAGAGAAATGGAATTCTAAATTATTATGATAATAATTTAGAAGATTATTTAAAATAATAATATTCCTTCATTATTATTTTGATCTTGTAATATCCTTTTTATTTTAAAAAAAATCCTTATCCAATATTATTAAAATAATTTCCTTTACTCTCACTTGCTAACTTCTTAATATATCTAAACAAATATAAATTCCTAAAATATTTGATAACACTTGACCTAAAAGACATTTTAAGTGTGCATACATTCTTCCACTTATAAAGAATTTCTTTTAAACAATTTACTAAACTTATTTTAAAATTTCAATATTACCCCTTTTAAATTATAAAGGTTCATTATAAAGCTTAAAGTATTATTTTCCTTCCAAGAATATTTTATTAATAATATTCTCTTAATAGAATCTTATTTAACTACATAAGCCATATTATTTAAGTATAGAATAATTATTTTCTTGGAAATTCCCATAATTAGAATTTTTCTACTACTTTATAAGGTAACTTTTCTAAAATCAACATATATTAAAATAATCTCATTTATTTTAGTCCCATAATTCTTCTCATATTATAGGGTTTATAAAAACATGATCATGACTTAATAGATATCTTACTTTACTTATAGACATAATATCTTAGGTGACAAAAGAATGTCTTTGTCATATTTTAATTATTTCTTTTCATGCAAGTAATCCACATAACTATATATTATCATAAATTCAATCTAAGATCAAAATTTTTATATTTAAAATAGAACTTATGTCTTGTAAGAAATCTCTACACCTAGAGATATATTATACTAACATTCCTTTCTTAAATGATAACTTTAGTAATATGACTATTGTTTATAATATCTTTTTATAAGATCAATATCTAGTATCCAACTATAGTTCATAGCTACAACTTTTATAACAATATTTTTATAAAAGTTCCCCTACAAATTATTTAGAATAATTATTATTATAAGATTTCATAAGGATTTTATCACCACTAGCCTATATTATGAATAAAACTATCTCTATGGCAATTCTCTACACCTAGAGGTATGGCAATTTTAAATTATGATTTTGTTATTATTATCATAGTATTTGATTTCATAAATCTTTAACTTCTCTAAAGGTAATGGCATTATCTTATACAAATTTTGTTTCTTTATAAAGGTATTATTTTTAATATTAAGAACTATACCTCATATGCTATATTTTTATAAAACCCCTTTGATATTATGAAAATAGCATGCCTTGCATAGTTTTAAAAAATACAATAATAATTTAAGTATATTAGTAGGATTTAAATTTACCATAGTAACTCTAATTAGTTTCTCTCCTACAACTACCAAGATCTCCAACATAATATTTTATTTAAATTAAATCCTTGTTTGATTTCTTTCTAACTTATTTAATGACCTAAAAGGACTAAGTTAACATGCATGGGTATTTCTTATTAATAAAAACCTTATTTTATTTATTTCATTTATTTCATGTTACTTATTTTATAATAAAGGGAAAAGATGCCTAAGTTAATATTTCTCCCGTATTTAATCCAATATCCTTTAAAACATTCTTATGAATATTGATATTATAGGAAATCCATATATTATTTATTAAAATTATTTTACTCCTAGATGGCATGCAAATAGAATTTATTCCATAAATTCCCTTTTTAATAGCCCGTGGTAATATTTATTCAAATTATTTTAAACAAATATTATTTATATAAAAAAAATAATTTTAAATAGATAGTAGATAAATTATGAGTCGGGAATATATACCGAGCGAAAACGAGAGCGGAATGGGCACACGAATCGAGATGGAAAGGCTTGGGTCGAGATTCCTCATCAATTCCTTCTTAAAATGAAAGTTGATGGGCTAAAAATGCAAATGGGCCTTATTACTCCTTTTAATTTCAGCCCAAAACAATAAAAAGGCCCAAACCATCTCCTTCTTCCTCATTGCTCCTCCTTTTTCCACGTGAATGAACCAGAGGGAGTCCAGGACGTGGACGACGCGCTTCAGGCGAGACACCACCGGCGTCTGGGCGGCTCCGGCGGCAAGGGTGGCGGCGCGCGAGGCTAGGGCGGTGCCCTGGCTGGTGGTCGACGGTGGTGGGCAGCCAAGGGGGAGACACTAGGGTTTTGTGTGGATTTTTTAAAAAAAATCAGATTTGAAAAAAAATACAATTTGGGGGTTTTTGGCTTTGAATGAGATGAACTTAGCAAGAGAGGAAGTAGAGAAGGATGGTGTGAGTCTTTCATTGAAATCTCAGCCCTTTTTATAGCCAAATTTGAGGCCCCTAGTGGTCCATGGTAATGAGAATTAACCAATGGAAGAGAAGGAACTCAATGGGGATAGGTGATGTTTGTGTTTGTTTGTTGATGATGTAAGGAATGATGCAAATTGGGTGGTCTTGCAATCTGGAGGTGGAAACAATGGGTTGAAACAATGTGCTTGATTATACGTCAAATCAATCAGACAATTGATTTGGGCAATTGGGGAAGAAGAAGACTAAGTTGATATAAATTTAAAAGAGTTGTAATTTGGGTAGATGAAATTGAGTTAGCCTAGCGGAATTGAGTGTGTTTGAGTTTGTGAAAGGTGCAAGAGGTCTCGGGTTCGAGTTCCCTCTTTACACCTTTTTATTTTGCCCCTCCTTTTATTTTTACTTGCTTGTGATATGACATTAAACAAAAATTCGAAATTAATATGAACCATCTTTATTTTTAATTTTCATTTATTACTTTGATAAACTTTTGATAACATTTTTATAGTTTATTATGAAAATTATAAGAATATTCAAACTCTCTATTCTAAGAGAAAAATATTTAAATGCATATCGGATTTGTTGAATATATTTAATAAAAAAAATTAATTGCCATTGTAATAACTTTTATAACCCTTTATAATTTAATAAGAAATTATAAGGTTATTAAATTCTCTACTTTTGAGAAAACAATTATTGGGATAAATATCCGTTTATTTTATTTAGAATTTTAGCGGATATTACACTTATATATACTATTATTTTGGGTAAGGTCCAAACCCTATAATAACTATTACAAGTTATTATTTAATTTTTCTTATTCCTCTAAGAAATAAAGAAAATTCTTTATGAAGATATGAGAAAGGAGGAAATTACAATAATACCCTTCTTAAAAAAGAGTGTTATTACAATAGTACCCCCTTAAAAAGAGTTTCGTCCCCGAAACTAAGATTGTACATGTTATAGAACAGTAAGGTAATATGAATATTTTTTTTTGAAAGAGAGGGTTATTATAGTATAAGGGTTTACGATTAGAATTTTATGGGTTAGGGTTTAGGTTTAAGTTTAGGGTTTAAGGTAAGGATTAGAGTTTATTGCTAGGATTTAGGGTTATGGATTATGTTTTAATGTTCGGGTTAGGAATTAGGGTTTAATGTTAGAGTTAGAGTTTAAGGTTATGATTAGGGTTTATTATTAGGGATAGAGTTTAAAATTTAGTATTTAAGATTAGGATTTGAGATTTAGGTTTATGGTTAGGGTAAGGATAGATTTTTGGGTAAGTATTAGGGTTTATGATTAGGATTTAGGGTTTAGGGTCTAATACCAAGTGTAAACAACATCAACCTTGTAAAAACGATTCACCTTTAGCTATCTACCCAGTAATAAAAAGGTGGACTTGGTTACTTTTGTCCAATAATTATACTTGTTTATATCATTTCACAGATGTAAAATATTTAAAATGCTCAAAAAAATTTTAAAAAGACTTTTTTATGGACAAATCGAAAGGCCGAGACTATAATCCAAACCTATGCCAACGTAGCTATTAGGTACGTTGACCCGAATTTATAAGAATATATTTTACTGTATTTTACTTATTAATATAAGCACAAAAGATGGGTTATATCATTATGATGGAATAATAGCTCATCACAAAACGTGTTTCCTTTTTTACAATGAGCGACCGGAAATGATGATGATGATGATGATGATGATGATGATGATGATGATGATGATGATGATGATGATGATGATGATGATGAACAAGTATTTAGTATAAAGTGAATGTTGAAGAGCGTAATTTTTGTGCATTAGTAATTGGTGCTTTCTGTGTGAACGAGTATTAAATCCTTGAGTAATTGTTCCTACAAAAAAAGGAAGTGATTTTTCGAAGCCTTAGGACAATCGCGTAAAACGAATGGATCATGGTTGTCCACAACGAACAATTCCGCGCCCGCGGATCGTCGGAGTACGACTCCGGAAAATTGCGGCTTTGGATTTTCGACCGGAGTGCCCCTCCGGAAATTTGTGCCGCCGAAAATTTGTGTTTTTGGATTTTTTCTGGCCTAAGGGCCTCTCCAAAAATCAACAAAAAGGATTCGTCTTGGGATTTGCGTAAACCCTACGTAAAACCACGATCAAATCATCACAACCAATGTTGATCGCACTGCGCGCTACTGAATCGACTACACCAGGGGCAAGGTGCGACCTTGCTAGCCCCTTGTCGAATTCAATTCCGGCTAAGGTGGTTGTCGACCACCAATTGACGGGTTATGGTCCGTGTGCACGCCCGATAGACCAATGTTAACAACTTGATTGTGAATCAATCATCAACAACCATCAAAGTAAAGAAAACCTAACAAGGGAAAAGTTTGTAACTTTCTAGAGCGGACCCGGGGCCCGCACAAGCGACAACAATCGATATTCGCTCGATCGGGTACGTGAGGTAACCGAAATCAACCACCAGGAAAACCGAAATAGACTCAAACCGTTTGAGTGGACTCCACTCAAACTGTTTGTGTGGAGTCCACTCAAACAATTTGAGTGGAGAAATGCCCCTTCTAACGTCTTTTTTTTTGGGTTTTGTCGACCACATTTTCGATTAGTTAAACTTTTTTTCGTAATTAATTACATAAAAATTAACATTCTCTTTTTTTTACTACAAATCAATCTCACATCCTTATTATTTTGAGCCATAATGGCAAATCATGAAGACGATTCATCATATTACGATACAGATGAAGTCCCATTCGATCCGAGCCCTTCGTTAGAGGTACGTATTTTCTGATTACATTGAGCGTATTGTATAGATGGTGAATTCTTAATTATTTATGCATAGTTAGTTATGGCCATTGTTAGAATGAATTTGTGCACAAAGTTCAAATTTAAGGGGTTGTAGAGTAAGTTATAATAATAAATTGAACAAAACAATACTCAAATCATAAATTCAAGACCTAGCACTTTTACTTTAAATTTTTACTTAGTAAAATAGAAGTGATTCACTTAAATTTTTAACTAAAAATAAGTCATATAACTAGCCCCTTGAAATATATGAATATCTTTTTACAATAGAATTGTTATGAGTTCTTTTCAGTTAGGTGTTGATATATGTAATATAGCTTTTTTCTCCCTTTATGTTTTATTTGTTGTGTTCTCTAGCTACTTGACTTATTGTTAAAAGTTTATGGTTTCAAAGTGCATGATATAATGTAATAATTAGATCAAACATAATTATTGCAAATTTATGCATACATCATGTAGTTTCCATGATTAAGAGAGATATTTGATTATAATATTTGAGAAAAACACTTGTTATAGTAATTCGTTTATCGAAAGTTTATGCATTTAAAAAAGGTTTAGGATTAGGGTTAGGGTTAGGATAGGATTATGGGTTAGGGTTTAATGTTAGGGTTAGGGTTTAAAATTTAGGGTTAGGATTAGAAATTAGGTTTATGGGTTAGGGTTTAATGTTCGAGTTAGAGTTATGCTTTAGGGTCATGGGTTAGTGTTTAATGTTAGGGTTAGAGTTCAATTTTAGGATTAGGTATTATTATTAGGGTTATGGTTTAGGGTTTAGGATTTAATATTAGGATTTGAGGTTTATGTTTGTGATTAGGGTTCAGTGTAGAGTATAGGGTAAGTATTAGGGAGTAAAATTTAAGGTTAGGATTAGAGTTTAGGGTTAGGATTTAGTGTTATGGATTAGGGTTTAATGTTCGGGTTAGGAATTAGGGTTTAATGTTAGAGTTTAAGTTTAAGGTTAGAATTAGGGTTTATTATTAGGGATAGGGTTTAAAATTTAGGATTTAAGATTAGGATTTGAGATTTAGGTTTATGGTTAGGGTAAGGATAGATTTTAGGATAATAATTAGGGTTTATGATTAGGATTTAGGGTCTAATACCGTGTACAAATAACATCAGCCTTGTAAAAATGATTCACCTTTAGCTATCTACCTAGAAATAAAAAGGTGTTGTTGGTTACTTTTTTTCCAATATTTATACTTGTTTATATCATTTCACATATGTAAAATGCTCAAAAAAATAAAAATAAAAAAGAATACTTTTTTATGGACAAATCGAACGGCCGAGACTGTGATCCAAACCCATGTCATCGTAGTTATTAGGTACCTTGACTCGAATTTATAAAATTCTATTTGACTGTATTTTACTTATTAATATAAGAACAAAAGATCGGTTATTTCATTAAGATGGAATAATAGCTCATCACAAAAGATGTTCCCATTTTTACAATGAGCGAACGGAGATGTTGATCATGATGATGATGATCATGATCATGATGAACAAATATTTAGTATAAATGGAATGTTGAAGAGCGGAATTTTTGTGTACTAATAATTGGTGATTTTTGTGGGAACGAGTATTAAATCCATGAGTAATCGTTCCTAGAAGAAAAGGAAGTGATTTTTCGAAGCCCTAGGACAATCGCGTAAAGCGATCGATCATGGTTGTCCTCAACTAATTGTTCCGCGCCCGCAGATCGTAAGAGTACGACTTCGCAAAATTGCGACTCTACATTTTCAACAAAAGTGCCCCTCCGGAAATTTATGCCGCCGAAATTTTGTATTTTTGGATTTTTTCTGGCCTAAGGGCGTCTCCAAAAATAAAATAAAAGATCCGCCTTGGGATTTGCGTAAACCCTAGGTAAAACCACGATCAAATCATCACAACCAGTGTTGATTGTAGTGCGCACTACAGAATATACTACACTAGGAGCAAGGTGCGACCTTGCTAGCCCCTTGTCGAGTTCAATCTCGCTTAAGGTGGTAGTCGACCACCTATTGACGGCTTATGGTCCGGGTGCGTGCCCGGTAGAGGTTTACCCATACAACTAGTTGGTTGTAGTGGAGTTCCTCTATAAGGGAACTGCGTTCTTTACTACTTTTAATACTTGCGCTTAATTTACTTCCGCTGCATTGGGAACAGCTTAACAACCAGTTCACAAGCTCTTTGCTAACGGTTTACGATCCAACAATTGGTATCAGAGCGGGTTTGCTCTAGATTTGTGTTAGCATCGCAGGTATCAAATGGCTCAGGAACTTACTCAGGTGGGGAACAACACTAGTAAGCCGCCAAGGCTTATTACAGGAAGATTCGAAAGCTGGCAACGTGACATGAAGGATTGGATGCGTGGCCAAGACTACAAAGCCTGGTGTGTTATCGAGAGAGGCAACTTCGAAATTGACCCAGCAATAGTCAACGACCTCACCAAATGGGGACCCAACGAATACAAATGTATGGAGGCAAACTACAAGGCCAAACAGTACCTGAAGAGGTCCATGTGCGTACAAGACTGTGACAGGGTAGCAAATCTTGACACAGCTAAGGAAATGTGGGAAGCCATCCAACAAATGCACGTTGGGAACTCAAATCTCCTAAAAGATCTTCAGATGAATGCAAAAAGGGAGTTTTACAACTTCCAAATGGAGATGGGAGAGTCTGTCGATAGCTACCAGTCCCGATTTGAAGGACTTTGCACCAAAATGGAAGGCTTGGGGATCACCAAAGAAGAAATCACCCATAAGATGAAGGTCCAACAGCTCTTCAACGGATTGACTGGAGAATGGGCAAATGAGAGAACAATGTTCAAGGAGAATCCGGAAAATAGAACACTCATGCTCCATCAAGTGTTTGGAAAGCTAGTGGGACACGAGAAGAGAAAGATCGATGATAAGGAACAGACTCGAGCTCATCGAGGGATCGCACTCAAGATTGAGAAGATGCTCAAATCAACTCAAGAACAACACGAAGACTCCGAAGAAGAAGAGGATGAGGAGCTAGTTCTCGTAACAAAGGCTCTTCGGAACTTCTACAAAGGGAAGCTCCAAAGGAACAGTGGGAACTTGGGAAAAGGACAGAGTTCCCAAAGAAAACCCGCAGAGAAGGACCTCTCGGATGTCACATGTTACAAGTGCAACAATAAAGGACACTTCGCTAAGGAATGCCCACAGGGAACTAACGGCCGGAAGCAAGGGAAAAAGGCCTACATCGCCACCTGGAGCGATGATGAAGACGAAGATCCCGAGTCATGGGCACTCCCAGACATGTGTGGAATGGCC
The DNA here is from genome assembly GCA_964016875.1 of Fallopia convolvulus. Taxonomy (NCBI): domain Eukaryota; kingdom Viridiplantae; phylum Streptophyta; class Magnoliopsida; order Caryophyllales; family Polygonaceae; genus Fallopia; species Fallopia convolvulus. Next base: position 13,765,209 of record OZ024720.1, read on the forward strand.
ATAGGAGAAACCACTGGGGAACAACCCAGTGAGGTAACCACTGAAACTGTTCTTGCTTCTTTGAATAACTATGAAAAACCTGAGCTGTTGAAAATTCTTTCAAGTCTTGTCAAAGATAACATAAAACTGCAAAACAAGTTGGAAAAACAAGAACACATAAATGCTCAATTAGTTGGTCTTGAACCCTGTCCCAACTGCATATCCCTTCTCGAAAAACTCAAGTCCCATGTGTCTCACATCGTAGATCTAGAAAATGAAATCAAAACTCTAGAGAAAGAGGAGAGCACCCTCTTGCAAAACCTGAGTAAGACTCACGAACATCTTGAAGCTTCTAGTTCCCAAATCAAGTTTGTCGCAGCCAAACACGGCATAGGATACAAAACTGAGAGCTCAAAGAACGGGAAGTCACCCCTGAGTGAACATGAAATCCATGAGTGTAGGGCCTTAGAACTCCAATGTGAGAAACAGAAAAATGCTCATCTTGAGGAGAAAATCAGGGTCCTAGAAAGTGAGAAAGGTGGCGAGAAGATTATTACACTAGGAACACTGGACATAGACTTTATGTCCAAATTGTTAAGGGAAACGGATCACGGGTGTACAACAAGGAAAGCATGGATAGGAACAGAATCCAGAGACCACACCCAAAATACTACCTGGGAGAATACTATAAGACGTGCTGGAACTGTGGTGCTCATGGGCACTACAAGGAAGCATGTCCCAAGAAAAGAGCCCAAACCCTTAGAAACCGTGAGTTCCTAAACAAACAAAAACATCATGCTAATCACCAAAGGAACTCCAACTCTCAAATCACTCATGATATTAACATCGCTGACTACGTTTTAAATGAGAATATTTTCCCTTGCAAGGGACCTGGCAAGAGTCATCTTGCCTGGGTCTCAAAACACTAACTTTACCTTGTAGGTGGCAGTGAGAGGGAACAATGCATGGTTCATAGATAGTGGATGCTCGAACCATATGACCGGAAACAAAGATATCCTCGTCTCACTCCACACTCATGCCGAAGGAGGCCACGTCTCATTTGGCAATAAAAACAATGGAGAAGTAATTGGAAAGGGAGAAGTGTTGCTAAATAGATCAATCAAAATCAGCAATGTCAATCTGGTGAAAGATCTGGGATACAACCTCTTAAGTGTTGCCCAGATGTGTGATCAAGGGAACAACGTTGTCACCTTTGACTCGGACGAATGCCTAGTCATCAACAAAAAGACCAACAAAGTGATTCTGAGAGGAAGAAGGCACAACAACGTTTATGTAGTAGATACAAAATTTGAACCACCAATGAAGCTGTGTCTTGCGAGTTCCCACGATGATACGGAACTCTGGCACCGAAGACTGGGACATGCAGGTGTCAATCAAATCCCGAAGCTCTATCTACAGGCTCTGGTCATTGGTCTTCCTCGAATCAATCTCGAAGGAGTCCAAATGTGTGAGGCATGCGTTCGAGGGAAACAGACTAGGAACTCCTTCAACCCAACAAGGTGGTGAGCACAACCAGGCCTTTAGAGCTAATTCACATGGATCTCTATGGTCCCATGCAAACAGCCAGCTATGGCGGAAAAAGGTACAAGTACGTCTTAATTGATGATTTTTCTAGATTCACCTGGGTTATTTTCTTGAAGGCAAAATCACAAGCTTTTGAAGAGTTCGAGCCTTTCATCAAAAGAACAGAAGTAAGCATGGGGCTAAAGATGAAAGCCATCAGATCTGACCATGGAACTGAGTTTCAAAACTCAGAGTTCCTTAACTTTTGTGACAAACATGGGATCTGTCACAACTTTTCAGCCCCTCGCACTCCTCAGCAAAACGGAGTGGTCGAGAGAAAGAATAGGACCTTGGAGGACATGGCCAGAACCATGATGATTGAAAGCGGAATTCCTGAGTATTTCTGGGCTGAAGCCATCGCTACAGCTACATACATCTTGAACCGAGCCATGACAAGGCCTTTGATCAAGAAGACATCCTACGAGCTCATCAAGGGGAGAAAACCAAACATCTCCCATCTAAGGACCTTCGGATGCACATGCTTTGTCCACAACAATGGCAAAGACAACCTTGGAAAATTCGATCCTAGAAGCGATGAAGGGATCTTCCTGGGATACTCATCACAAATCAAGGCTTACAGGGTCTATAATAAGAGGACCAAGAAGATAGAAGAAAGAATCCATGTCGTCTTCAACGAGAAATCTGTAAAGATGGGAACAGAGACCCAAGGGAAGGGAACTCTGTTCAAACTGGTCAGACAAGAAGACGATGATGATGACGATGATGATCCAAGGAAGATGGATGAAGACTATCCAAGTGCAAGCAACATCCCACAACCAGGGAACAACGACGGAGATCCAACTCTCACTGATCAAATCTCCCTCGAGGTTCCCTCCTCAGAAGAACTACAAGACACCTCCAACTCTCTTGTTCCCCAAGACAATACCCTGCCAGAATCAAGTGTTCAGGGGGAACAAAGAGGGAACTTGCTAGGAATCTCTGAAGAAACACTCAATGAAGAAGCTGAAGATGAGTGTTCCCATGAAAATGAAGCCTCCACTGAAGATGACACAAGTGCAAGGGAACCTACTCATACAAGAAACTTTCAACAAAGGAAGGACCACCCCATTGAGAACATCATCTCCCCTTATGATAAAGGTGTACAAACTCGTTCCTCTCTCAATAATTTTTGTACTTTTAACGCATTTGTTTCAATGGTGGAACCCAAAAATATCAAAGAAGCCTTGAAGTACCCAGATTGGATCCAAGCTATGCAAGAGGAGCTCCACCAATTCGAGAGAAATAAAGTTTGGAAGCTAGTTCCTAGGCCCAAGAACAAGAACATCATAGGAACTCGATGGGTCTTTAGAAACAAGCTGATGACGCTGGAGCTATAGCAAGGAACAAGGCTAGACTGGTGGCACAAGGCTACAGGCAAGAGGAAGGAATCGATTACGAAGAGACTTTCGCACCAGTCGCAAGGATCGAGGCCATTCGACTCTTAATTGCTTATGCTGCTCACAAGGGATTCAAGCTGTATCAAATGGATGTGAAAACAGCCTTCCTTAATGGACATCTCAAGGAAGAAGTATATGTGGCCCAACCCCCAGGATTTGAAGATGAAAAGCTACCCAACCATGTCTATTTCCTGGAGACGGCCCTCTACGGACTCAAACAAGCTCCCCGAGCTTGGTATGACAGGTTTGCTCAATTCCTCTTGTCCCATGGATACCTTCGAGGTTCCATAGACAAGACTTTGTTTTTAAAGAAAGAGTCTAAAGACATCTTGATTGTGCAAGTATATGTTGATGACATTGTTTTTGGAGCAACTAACGAAACTCTTGTAGAGAACTTTAAGGACCTCATGAGCAGTGAGTTTGAGATGAGTCTCATTGGGGAACTCACGTTCTTCTTGGGACTTCAAATATCTCAAACCAAGGAGGGAACAAAGATTCATCAACAGAAATACATCAAGGAAATGCTCGTGAAGTATGGGATGGAACACTCCAAGGCCATCGACACCCCCATCTCTCCAAATTCAAGGCTCAATGCGGATGAAACAGGTATAAGTGTGGACCAAAGGAACTATCAAGGTATGATTGGGTCCCTTCTCTACTTAACAGCTAGTAGACCAGATATCATGTTCTCCGTATGCCTTTGTGCTCGTTTTAAAGCTAACCCTATGGAATCACACCTGAAAGAGGTGAAGAGAATTTTCAGATGCGGATTTTGCAGGGCACCTTGTGGATAGAAAGAGCACATCAGGAATGGCTCAGTTCCTAGGGTCATGCTTAGTTTCATGGGGATCTAAAAAGCAAAACTCAGTGGCACTCTCCACAACTGAAGCAGAATATGTGGCTTCCGCATCTTGTTGTTCCCAAGTTCTATGGCTTAAGTCACAACTCCAAGATTACGGTATGTCTTTTAGCCCAGTTCCCATACTTTGTGATAATACTAGCGCCATAAACATTTCCAAAAATCATGTGCATCATTCTAGAACTAAGCATATAAATAAAAGGCATCACTTTCTACGTGACAATGTTGAAAGTGGGAACATCTCGATGGAACAATGTAGAACTGAAGAGCAAATTGCGGACATTCTCACCAAAGTTTTAGATAGACGTCCCTACCAGCGTTTTCGAATGCTTCTAGGGATGATAACTCTAAACTAAACAAGTCCCTGTTTGTCTCTCTCTCTCTCTCAATGCCTGGCTAGTTTATCTAAGAATGCATGATAGGGAACTTGGACTTATTGCTTTCACTTTGTCATGCTCACTAGTCTAAAGACAAATGTGTACAAGGGAACTTTATTTCTTTTGGCCCAACATGATCAACCAGAGTTCCCTTTATCCCTCTTTACAAGCCACCATGACGGTTGATCATATAACCTACCCTAATCCAAGGACCAGACAAACGCTTCTCATGAGCCAAAGTGTTTACTCCTTATCGAGTCGTAAATTGTCTGGTTCCCTTTGAGTTCCCTAGCCCCACAAAAGGATGAGTGTGAAGTTCCCTTAACCACTTCACTCTCCCTGACCTTGATAAGATCATGGGAACTGATACATACTAGCAAGGGAACGCTGACTCATCTACGAAGAAGAACCGTCACTTGGGAAGCGGAATTTTGTGTCAAAAGCTCTGAAGCGTTAAGGGCCAAGTATTCAAATTTTGACAGGACTTCCCTAGAGATCGTGACGCGTGTCCAGAGGCGTGCTATGGAAGTTGAAACGATGCCCCACATTCATTGGGCAATGGTTATCGAGGTTTTCCAACTTCCCTTTCTACCCTTCGCCCCTTCTCTCCTTAAAACCCTCATTTGCTAGTTTTGGGATCTTATTCCATCTTCCAGCTCTGTCATTCTTCTTCTCCACATCCCTTTCACTCTCCTTTTCAAGAAAGCTCCAAAACCTTCTCTCTTCCCAAAAATGGCCCCTCAACACACCTTCGCCCAGATCAAAGCTTGGGTGCTTGCAAACCCCAGAATTCTCTTCATCTCTCAATTGAAAGAGATTGAGAAAGAGCAAGACCCAGTCATGAAAGACGTACTCATCCAAGGGCTCTACAACCAAGTAAGCCCTTTCTTGCCACCTCCTCCGGCCAACGACACTCTGGCCTGGACATCTTCTTCTGCCACCTCCTCTGAATCCATTCCTCCTCCCTCAACCACCAACACCTCCTCCGGAATTGTCATTTTTGACAGTTTCAGAGATGCTCGTCCCTCCATTAATGAGAAACCCAGAAAATCCAAACACCACCATTCATCCAAAAAACACCACTCCTCCAAAGACACCTCAAAATCCAAAAAATCCAAACATTTTAAAGATCCCTCCAAATCCAAAAAACGCAAACACACTGAGGTCTCTGAATTTTCGGATCCCATAAAGAAATCCTTCTTAACCATTGACGATTACTTGAACTGCTCCAAGGACAGTTCCTGTGTCGTCAAACCCCCATTAATCTTTAATTCGGACTTCGGGACCTCCCAATCCCAGAGCCAACTCACCTCTTCTTCCCTCCCTCTTCCCATAAGTGAGGGACCTCCCAACCCTCTTCCCTCGAAACAAAAGACTCCTCCACCACCTCCTTCTGTTCCCACAACAAAGGGAACTCCCCTTCCACCACCTCCTTCTGTTCCCACAACAAAGGGAACTCCCCCTCCACCACTCCCCTCTGTTCCCACAACAACGGGAACTCCAACTCCACCTCCACCTCACAAAACTCCTTCCCCACCTTCCTCACCAAAACACACATCTATCTCTCCCACTCCTACCTCGGGGATCTCTACTCCCCAGGTTACCAAATCCACTCCTCCTCCCCCTTCTACACAACTCTCTACTCCCCTTTCTTCTTCTCTTCCTTCTTCCACCACATCCCCCACCACCACCAAACTCCCCACTCCCTCTCCATCCAAAATTGTCGTCGTCCTTACTTCGTACGACGATGATCTTCCCCTCTCCGTCGTCATCGGAAAAATGACCAAGGACCATCCTCCTCTCATCATGGGAAGTGTCAAGGAGGAGGCCTAGCTCAAGGATGTCGAGGATGAGCTCAACCGGGTCCCCACTGAAGCGCCAACCGACCAAGAGACCAAGTCCCAAGAAAAAGTGGCCTCTCAAGAGCCCACGGAGAAAAGGGACCCAAAACCAGCTGGTGGTGCTGAGGCAAGTACAAGTCATCTTGAAGATGACGCGGAGGGCTCACGCTCGAGCTCCTCCGAGGAAGAAGGGACCTCAAATGATGAGGTCGAAGAAGAAGAAGAGGCTCCAGCTGCTAAGGAGCAAGCACAGATCCCAACACCTGGACACCAAATGGTGGTGTCCACGGGTTCCCAACAGCCAAGGGAACGAGTGCTAATGATTGAAGTGGTTGCACCCCCTTAGCAAAAAGGACCTCGCACGGTGTCTAGGGGGAACACTTCTAAGAGCACCACCAAGAAGGAGAAGGGATCTTCTTCAACAAGGCACCCTGTGGAGGAACGCCGGAAGCTCCTTCCTCCACTTATCATTTCTGAAGAAGTACTCAACGACAATGGCCTAGGGGAACTGTGGGACCTGATCAAGGCCCAGGGCTGGGAGAACCTCTGCAAGGAAACTGTGAGTGTAGATCCCTCACAAGTGTGTCAGTTCTACAATAACTTTATCATCACCAATGATTGCACTCAGGGGACTCTCTCCCACGAAGGCGACGAGTTTATATTTACTACGTCCACAATCCGCCTTCAGCTCCAGGTCCCAGTTCAAGGACACAACGAGTTGCCCAACAAGCTTTGGGGCGACTTCAACAGTGTCGAGGTGTACAACACTATCTTTGAGGGTCGAGTTCCGACTAAGGTTCCTTCGACTCATCATCTGTCCCTCGTCGCCAAGCTTGCTCATCAATTCATCATCAATGTGGTGATCTCTCGCCAAGAGAAGTGTTTGGTCTTCAATATCCCCGATGCCATCATCCTCTATCACTTCCTCCTCAAAAATCCCATCAACCTTCCCAGAATCATACTTGGGCATATGGAAAAGTGTATGGCTTCCAAGTCTCATTCCCTTCCCTACTCTGGGCTGATCAAGAAGCTGCTACAAAAAGAAGGTCTCTACGACGCTCTAAGGAAGAAATAGCGCTTGGAAGGGAACTGGACATCTCAGTTGTCCAGAAGATGAGGCACTCTGAGCCTGTAGAGGAAGCGGCTCAACTGGAATCTGGTGAAGATGGGAACTCTCAGGTTTTGCTCCGCATCGCCAACACCCTCGATCAGATTGCCAGGGACCAAGCAGCATTGGCCAGGGGACAAGAAAAGCTTACACAAGTCCGGACGCGTCTCTGTGATGCCTTGTTCCCACGAAGCCCATGATCTACCCTCTCCCTTTCCCTTAATCCAAAAATGACCACAAAATTGTACTTGAGTTCCCCTTGTACATATTTTCTTAAGTAATGAATTGGTTTTTAATTTGATTGCGTGTTCCTTTCTTCCTTATTTTTGTTTTGCTTGTTTTCGATGATGTCAAAAGGGGGAAAGATAAAAAATGCGAGATGAGTTAAAAGTTCAAGTTATCACAAAACATGCATAAGCTAAGGGGGAACAATTGCATAAAAAGCTAAGTAAGATCTAAGTGTTTCACTAGAAGTGACTCCCCAAAATCATACTTGGGAACTCATCAGCATATCATTCATTGAAATACTTGCATATTTTGTGATGGGTTTGTCATCATCAAAAAGGGGGAAATTGTTGGGATGTTGTTGGGACCTCTGGTTCTAAACAACGGATCAACGATGTCATTCTCCGAGTTTTGATAATGACAAACACCATAAGGAACTAATGAGGTTTGTTCAAGTATTTCTAAGGAACGTAAGTACAGCCAAGAACTCCCATGAATGACCAAAAGTCACAGAAAGCTTACAATGCAGAGTTTCCATCAAGGGAACTCTGAAGAGGAAAGTTCCCATGCAGTGGGAACTCCCAGGAATGATCAAGAGAACATAAGCTTACAACGATGAAGAGTCTCCATCAAGGGAACTCTGAACAAGACAGTTCCCATGAAATGGGAACTCACATGTGAGGACCACGACCGTTCAGCGCAGATCGCGGGATTCTGTCTTGGACAACCCGAAGGAACAGTCTGAGGATCAGACTGTCACGCTTGATCCAACGGTCCGATTGATTCAAGAAGTTGACCTAGTTCAAACCAGAGTCACATGTGAAGAAAGTACAACTTGGGCATCAAGAAAAGGGCATTTTGGACACAAACGAAAGATGCGACTGCCCAAGCTCACCTGGACTATAAAGCCAAATGAATAGTACTCGGATTGAGTACTTCTCCCAGAACTCACAAACACCCACATCAGAGAAAAGAAAGAAAAAGAAGAGAAGTCCCTGCCGACGAGTGTGTGATCTCGACGACGGTGAAGCGGAAGTTCCCAGGGGCAAGGGAACTGAGAAGTCGGTGTAAGGTTTGAGTTATTTGTATTTTGCTGTTGTGAGCTTAGGAACTCAGTTGAGAGGATTTACTACTGTTGCTAGAGTTGGGAAGAACTCGTAGGAACAGAGAAGTGTGAATCCGGCTGTTGTAACTAAGGAACAAAGCAATCAATATAAGTAAGTCATTCAAAATCCTCCAAGCAGAGGTAGAGGTTTACCCATACAACTAGTTGGTTGTAGTGGGGTTCCTCTATAAGGGAACTGCGTTCTTTACTGCTTTTAATACTTGCGCTTAATTTACTTCCGCTGCCTTGGGAACAGCTTAACAGCCAGTTCCCAAGCTCTTTGCTAACGGTTTACGATCCAACATGTAATATAGCTTTTTTCTCCCTTTATGTTTTATTTGTTGTGTTCTCTAGCTACTTGACTAATTGTTAAAAGTTTATGGTTTTAAATTGCATGATATAATGTAATAATTAGATAAAACAAATTTATTGCAAATTGATGAATACATCATGTAACATCATGTGGTTTTCATGTTTAAGAGAGATATTTGATTATAATATTTGAGAAACACACATGTTAGAGTAATTTGTTTATCGAAATTTTATACGTTTGAAAAAAGGTTTATGATTAAGGTTAGGGTTAGGATAGGGTTATGGGTTAGGGTTAAGGTTTAAGTTTAGGGTTTAAAATTTAGGGTTATGATTTTAAAGTTTAGGGTTATAGGTTAGTGTTTAATGTTTGGGTTAGAGTTCTGATTTAGGGTTATGGGTTAGGGTCTAATATTAGGGTTAGAGTTTAATTTTAGGATTAGGGTTTATTATTAGGTTTAGGTTTAGGGTTTAGGATTTAAGATTAGAATTTGAGGTTTATGTTTGTGATTTAGGTTTAGGGTAGAGTATAGGTTAAGTATTAGGGCTTCGGATTAGAATTTTACGGTTTAGGGTTTAGGATTTAGGGTTTAGGTTTAAGGTTAGGGTTAATTTAAGGTTAGGATTAGAGTTTAGGGTTAGGATTTAGGGTTATGGGTTAGGGTTTAATGTTCAGGTTAGAAATTAGGGTTTGATGTCGGAGTTAGAGTTTAAGGTTAGGATTAGGGTTTATTATTAGGGATAGGGTTTAAAATTTAGGATTTAAGATTAGGATTTGTGATTTATGTTTATGGTTAGGGTAAGTGTTAGGGTTTATGATTATGATTTAGGGTTTAGGGTCTAATACCGTTTGCAAACAACATCAACCTTGTAAAAACGATTCACCTTTGTGCCGCCTCAAATTTGTGTTTTTGGATTTTTTTTCTAGCCCAAGGGTGTCTCCACAAATCAACAAAAAAGATCCGCCTTGGGATTTACGTAAACGCTAGGTAAAACCACGATCAAATCATCACAACCAGTGTTGATTGTAGTGCGCGCTACGAAATCGATGGTACTGGGGGCAAGGTGCGACCTTGCTAGCCCCTTATCGAATCCAATCCTGCCTAAAGTGGTAATCGACCATCAATTGATGATATGGTCCGGGTGCGCGCCCGGTAGCCCAAAGATGAAAACTTGATTGTTAATCAACGATCAACCACCATCAAAGCGAAGGAAACCTAACAAGGCAAAGTTGGTAAATTTCTGGAGCGGACACGGGACCCGCACAAGAAACGACGATCGATATTCGCTCGATCGGGTGCGTGAGCCAATCGAAATTGACCGCCAGGAAAACCGCAGGCACGACACGAGAAACCGCGATCGCGGCTCACGCAACCGCAACCTCGACGCCAAAAATCGCGGCCACGGGTCACCCGAAAACAGAACTATGTGAAATTCGTTGTGTCGGAATGGACCGGATAGGCTTGGAATCCATCAAAATATCTATTGACGGACTATAAAAGAGATTGTGGAAGAAGAGAAGCCTGAGAAGAATTTTTTCGTTGGGGCAAACCTGACGGGAAATAGGCTTTCAACAATCACACACCTATTGTGAGGTAATCGTGACCTCTTCGCATAGGGCCCATATATTTTGCTTGGAAAAGAATCGGATCTTAATTTTCATAGGCTGAACCTCCTCCTAAACATAAATACGATCGTATAAGCAAGCAAAATGATCCTCTATCTAGCAAGCTGAAACCTTAATCGCTGAAATAAGGAGATTAAAGTAAATCAGTGCTATTCAAGAAGCTTGGCGTCCAACCTAGTCATCAAACACAATCAGGGTCAAGAAAATTGGCAAGTTTGAGCGGACTTTACCAAACCCTAAAAGCGCTAGGGCAAACTCCGATCATTGCTCGCGCAATAATCAAGACTCACAGGGTGATCAAGCGAAACCCTGATATTCGCTCGGAGGATCAAACCCTAGAACGTACCGAGCAAGACACCTTGCTCTAAGATGATCAAATTCGTGACCCGACCTCACCCTCAAAGCATGGTTGCTCTTAGTGCATGCCAACGAGGTTTTGATCAAGCGACGAAATCAATGGTCATATCACTATAAAGGAATCAGAAATGCGCGTCGTTGAACCCGAAAGCAATCAAGGTAGTGGGGAATCAACCATAGCCAAGAATAAAGATGGGATTGTGCTTACAACACACTCTAGCTTTCGCTTTAATAGAGAACAAGAGGATTCAAGGCAAGCATGATCGAATGAAGTCTCGTTGCTATCAAGCCTTGGAGAAATCACTTGGCTAAAACTTTCTTTGGAAAGATCCAAGAAAAGCGCCTCATCAGCAAATCGGTGATCGAAAGAATTAATCGATGGCTCGTTAGCGTTATCGGATTTGCCGATAACCGCCGTGGTCCTAAGCCGATAAACACTGATGAGAAGATCAAAGGAATACAAGTCAACTACAAAGGAAACGCTGAAATTGCGAAAACCCATCGATAAGCGAGGCCGCGGTCGCGGCCCTATATTCCGCTACCACGGATAGTCCCCAAAAGTGAAGATTCGCCTCAGTTAATGGGGTCACGAGCGCGGGTTGCAAAACCGCGACCATGGTTCACCCTAGAGAGCCTAGAATCGAGTTGAAATCCTTGAATCGTACAACGCGCATTGTGAAGACTATGTTTTGAGGCATTGTGAAGCCAATGATGCTCAAATATGATAAAAGAGTTCAAGTTATTCAAGATTGGAAAATGATCAAGCGATCAAAACGAGTCCATTGATGCTTTTGCAACATTTTCCACTCGTGCAAGAAGCTCACTTAAGACCTTGATACGCGTCGAGGCACCGGGATGTCCAAGCAATTGGCACCTCAATCGAAATCGTAAGCAACGATATGCTCACAACCGTGATCACGGGAAGCGAAACTGCGTAGGATCTCGAATGGAAAACGCCCTTGATGTGCAACTTGGATAAGAACGTTTAGCTCTCGAATATCGTCGGGGCATGAGAAGTTCTCTTAAGGGCTGATAAGTTTTGGCTATCGTCGGAAAAGATTCTATATTATCGTTCTTTTTTCGGGCCAGACTCGAGAAGCGTACCCCCAAGCAAGGTTGAGCCTACATTGTAAGAGATTTGTGAAAGCATATAGAAAATGTACATCGGAGATTGTATTTTGCCTCTCCGAGCTCATATACAAAAATATTGGTGGCCTTTCATGTGAAAAGTGCCTCGATAAAACAAATAAAAGAATCATCGCGCTCTTTCCGACCACCCTGTCTTCGCCGAGGATCGTCAAAACGCTATCGCTACACGAATCGTATCCTACCAACGGACATCTGTGGCCCAACGCATGGAGGCCTATACGTTAGAAGGTCATGGAAAAACACACGCGTATGGTTAGGTAGCTGTAGTGCAAGGTCGGAGAGCTTAATCGTTCAAGAGTATCGACGGGAATGTCGTCCCTCATGCTTGGGATATCGGCCATCTTGAAAAGGCTCCTCGCATGGATGTTGAGATAGGAATAAAACGTATTGGACAAGCACCTCGTTTTTGTTTTCTAAAACAACATCCCCGGCCGGGAACCTTTTTCAACATTATGTTCTCCCTTCTCTGTTTTGCGTGTTCTAATGGGTCTACCTTAAATCTCAACAAATGACACGCTTAAGAGTGAGCGAGATTTCTATGATATTCGCTCATAGAAATAAAAGATATGATATTCGCTCATAGATAAATCTATGACATTCGCTCATAGATAAGTCTATGATATTCGCTCATAGATGTATAAACTATGATATTCGCTCATAGGTAAATTTATGCTATTCGCTCATAGGTAAATTTATGATATTCGCTCATAAATAAAGACTTATGATATTCACTCATAAATTTAAAACCCCCATGATATTTGCTTATAGATGCCCATGATATTCGCTCATGGATGTACGAACACGCACGCACGCACGCTAGGGGAACCCAATCGACTAATCCACATGGCCACTTCGATTAAGAAACCTCTGTACCCTAAATCACTTTATATGAGAAACGTATACAATGACGTAGGTGGGGCAATTGTGATCGGCTAAAAAATAGCTATCATATTATTATTTTCCTATCTATCACCATAAAGGTATTTTTATTTATTACACTTTTATTATCTTTTAACTATTTTTATTATATTAAATATGGTGATTATGCAACTTAATGGGAGATTTTATCTTTCATTAAAGATAGAATTAAACAAGAGAGGACGTTAGAATATTCCTTGCTTGGGCTTTAAGAAAGTTGACAATCGCTAAAGGATATAATTTTCGGCCCTAATAGATAGAAATTTTGGCCATGACTCTCTTTCTTCCGTTATAAATCCACGTCTTCGTCGTATAGGGAAAGCATATTGATTGATAGACTGATATTCGCTCAGGCTATTGAAAGCACTTATTGAGAGTTTGGACATGCTAATATTCGCTTAGCTTGACTGTTAAGGGGATTCATATTTGTTGGATCTATAGCTTTCTTGTTGTACCTCGACGTTCGATTCGATAATTGCTCTTTTATCTTAGGCATCGGAGGTGGATTAGGGGGTTCCCGCCCCCTATTTCCATTGTTTTGCATGTTACAGGTTAAGAGAATCAGTTAGGAACGGAAGAGGAAAGGAACATTCAATTAGTGCATTGAAGAGCGGAATTTTTGTGTACTAACAAATGTGAAAATAAATGTTAATTAATAAAGAAGAAATCCTTATCTTTATTGAATTAAGTATCAACGAGCGATTATAGTCAAGAATCCAAGATCTAGGATCCTCGAGAAGCTGCTGAGAAGTTCATGCAGATGCTAAATAAATTGAGAGTAATGGGATTCATGTGTTCTTATGTAGTGGGTATGGCTTGTAGATCAAATATATACATGTGAGAGAATGAATGTAATCACGAACATAGATATCCAGGAGATGATGAGTTCGAGAGAGGGTAAAAATGTGAATGTATAAGTTGTGAATTTAAGAGGACGTTCCTTCCAAAGGTTGATTTAAGCGCTTATTTATATAGAATAATATGCCTAAAATGTCTACCAATGTCCTCCTAAAATTGTTGCTTCTTGAGGTCGACAAGAGTTGGTCAAATGTTGTTGAAACTACTCCTGAAAATCTTGGTCGGGATCACACGGTTGTAGCAAGTTCCACGGCTAGGATATTCTTTAATCAATTGGGTCAAGATCCTCAAGCCAAGATCCAAGGGTTAGCATTAACGATTTCAGGTAATTTGATACGCAAAGATGGTCTTCTTTAACAAAGTTGATCTTCATCAAGAGAAGGCAATCTTTGTTGAGAGAGGACTAGAGGAGGCTTTCATCAAGATCCCAAGTCGGGCTAGCTAGGATTCTTGGGTGGAAGCCTACTTGAAAAGTTTGGGCTCAAATTTTTTTCCAAAATTCATCTTATCCATTGAGGCAAGGAGATCGAACAGATGAATTTCACGTCGTAGAGTCATCTTAGGAACCACCATTGCAATGGATGTTTGTTATTGGGTGAAGGCTATTGTTCGAAGGAGAAAATGAATTTGTAACCATGATGGACGTCATTAGCCAAAGGCATGGACTTGATCAGAGTCATAACCCGAAGGCATGGACCTAATCAATGTTGTTAGCCGGGTGCGTTGACCGGCCTGATCATAATTCGTTTAGCCAAGGGTGGAAACTTGATGGATGTTGTCAGCTAAGGGCGGTAACTTGACCAAAAGTCGCTAGCTAGGAGCGTTGACTTTGTAAATATTGATGTGGAAGAGGGATATATATTGTCATTTTATACTTCTCCTTTTATAATGTTCCATCTCTTATGTAGAAGTTCTTTATGCTGAAGAAGATGGTAGAAGAGGAGAACTTGTGCCCCAAAAATTACGAGTTTATAAAGATGATGCCTTAGAAGCTAAGGTCTTCTACCAAAAAAAGAAGCTGAGGTCTTCTACCCTAGGAGTTGGGGCCTTGAACCTTGAGAGCCAAGGGGGCTTTCTAGATACCTCCTTTAGAAGGCCCTCACGTTGTATAGCTATAGTGTTTAGATACCAAGGGTCAGCATCTATGTATTGAGTGTCATGTATCGAATAGCGATCCCATATGTTTGTTGTTTGGAAAATCGTATCTATGGTAGGACCCTTGTAATGTATGTAAATGTTTTGAACTTGCTTTGAATCTTTGCAAGATGTCATAATTTGAATCTAATGATTGGGAAACCCTTTGATCTTGCAATGTCGAAGTTAATTAATATTGTTGAAAATAATAGTTCAAATGAATGCAAATGTAACAAGATAAATGTAAAACAGTAAAGTATTCAAAGTAGAATCAATCGATAGATATGAAGCTCGTGATTCGTTGCCTTGTGGAGAAGTTGATTGTTTTGAGTATCTTCCATGTCAAGATCCTAGTGCCAAGCGGGAGGAGACAAGATTCCAACGATGATGTAAGAGTAGAGAATCCTTCAAGCAAGGATGATGAGGAAGTTGTATGTATTTTGATTGATGCTATACGAGATCGAGCTTATCTTGTTTTAAAGTATCATATCCAGATCGATTGTTATAATAAGATCTTGGAAAGGAGATTGTGATTTCCCCAATATCCCTCTTGTGAGCGGGTAAAACAAACATAGTTATCATGGTTATTTTCGCTATTAAAATGTATTTCTTAAATTACTACACATTTATTATTATTTTTATTATTCTCCATATTATTAAATATATGGTAGTTGTGCAACTTTATGGAAGATTCTATCCTTCAAATATGATGGAATTAAACTTGGGGAAGGTGGGAATATTCCTAGATTGGGCTCTAAGCAACCCTAGGAGTATAGAAAGTCGACCCCTTGATCTCCTTCTTCCATTATAAATACACGTCAGCCACATGTGCATATCGACATATTCTGAAACTTGAACAAGCTAATACTCGCTTAGCTGGACTTTTCAGGGATTCGTCGCTCTCTCGTTGTACTTCGACGCTCAAAACGACAATTCGCTCTTTTGACTTAGGCATTGGAGGTGGATTAGGGGGTCACCGCCCCCTGTGTCCATTGTTTTGCAGGTTTTTAGATCAGAAGATTGGGTGTGGAGCGGAAGAGGAAGGAGCATTCAATTAGTGCATTAAAGACGGAATTTTTGTGGACTAACACCTCTGATGAATAAGATAATTAGTAATTGTATTCATAAGATATAGTAAAAAAGCATAACCATAAAAGATCGTAAGAGTATAGAGATGATACGGATGGAACTTACACTCCCTTGTTGCCATGCGAACAACTTCAACTTTGACGTCATTAGATATCTCTCGATCAGATTCGTTGTCATTTAAGATCTTGAAGTCAAGTTCCTCTGCATCAGGGGTCCTACGGTCAAGTTCCTCATCATTAGTGATCTTGATGTCAAGTTCATCTAGGTCTTGTTGAAGGGCATCGAATCTTGCAAAGTGATTTTTCATGGTGATGGGTTGGTGGTTGGTAGAAGGCGGATTAATTTTCTTTTGGCTACCAGCCCCACGGTGGGCACCACACTATTTTGGAAAAAAAAAAACAATCCACTTTTTGTTGCTTTGAGGGGTAGATAGTCAAATGTATTCAATTGCTTTTAATTGTACGATGAGAGAACGAAAATAATAATGATAAAATAAAGCATATATGTAATATTAACTGAATGTAAAACAATGTAAATAAATCAGAAATCCTTATATTTATTGGATGAAGTAACAACAAGCGATTAAAGACAAGAATACATGATCCAGGATTCCCGAGAAGCTGCTAAGAAGCTCTTGCGGATGCTAGAAAAATCGGGAGTGACGTAGGCTTCGTGTGTTCTTATGTCGTGTGTATGGCATGTAGACCATATGTATACATGTGTGAGAATGAATATGTAATCATAAGCGTAGATCTATAGGAGATAACAAGTTCAAGAGAGAGAGAGTGAAAGTGCGAGTGTACAAGTTGTGAATCTAAGAGCTAGGATGTCCATTCCAATGGTTGAGTTAAGGACTTATTTATATAGAATAATATACCTAAATTGTCTACCAACGTTCTCCTAAAAGTGTGCCTCGTGGTCACCAAGACTTGGTCAAATGCTATTGAAAATGCTCTCAAAAATCTCGAGATTTCACAATTGTAGTTGGTACCATTGATAGATCCTCGAGCCAAGATCTTCAGTCAACTTTGTCGAGATCCTCAAATCCAAGAGATTTTGGGTCCTCAGTTTGAGGTCTATATTATCGACTTAGAGCTCTCTTCGGCTAATTACAAGTTTTGGATAAGTTAGGTTCAAGTCTAAATAGGTAGATCGTAGATCAGGTCGGACTTTTTTTATGTTCATTATGTTTGGACAACTCTAAATGCAGCCTAGTGGAGAAGATAATTAGTCTTAATCACCAAGTGGGGAGAGATTAATGGCGAAGGCGACGTAAAATGAGAACGGGATTGAAAAAGGAATCTTCACTTTATTGTAGGTCTCAATCTTGTAAGTGTAACAATTTTATAAAAGAGTATGTGGTGGTGTTGCTACTATCGTAGCAATTGTCATAATTTCACAATGTAAACCCATTTTGGATTATAAAATATATGTACAAGCTAATTTTTTTTCTAACACATAATTTTACATCTATTTTCCTACACTGCAAGTATACGATTCGGTTATAATATCGAGGTGTTGAAGTCAGGGAACTTGTAGTATTGATCATAGCACTATTCAGTAGACCAAGCCAAAATTAAGAAAAAGGAGTTGTAATTGCTTTCAAAAATAACTAAAATCGAAATTTAGAATTAACTATTGATGGAGAAAAGCATTCCAAGGTCAGGATCCTCACCATGACTATTCAGTAGATTACTGGTGATATTTATTTGGATTTTAATTCAAATGTTGTTTGAAGGACTAACTATCTCAAGCGTCAACATTAACTCTTTTCGGACGATTAATGCATGTACCTAGACTCGACTAGCAGTCACTCTCGCACAATAGAAATAACATCCGCTCTCGCGCTCCGTTAAGACTATTCAATCAATAATTTCTAGGATAGGTTAAGTTCCTCGTGTGAATTAAATCACTCTCGCACGAATAATTCAACAAGCTCAAACCTAGGGATCTAGCATGAATTAACAAGCTGTAAATTCAATTCAATCAACCTCTTGTTATTTTTATCCCCTCTCGATCTCAAATCACAACAAGATTCCTAATTCAAATAAATTAGGTCATTAAGTATCCTAGGTTGAATCAAACAACAATTCAAATCTCAATTCAACCAAACATCACCATTAGATCTACTTACTAAACCATTGGGTTCCTTGAAATTAAGAAATTAGCTAGACATAGTATGGAGAGAAAAGAAATCTAAATTAAAGAGAAATATACCAATTGTCTTTTCAAAAGATCCAAATCTAATCCAACTAGTTTAGCGTAGATTCCCAATTCTCCACTCTAGGGTTCTTCAAAAAGGGAGGCTAAAAGAATAAAAACCTAATAATTATCCATACTTAATCTCCAAGTATTTATATGAAACCCTCAAAACAAGATAGAAAAGGCCCGAAATTTAAATAAAACACGCGGAAGAGAAATCTCGGAAAAAGACGCGACTCGGTCCAAAACTCCGTCGAATTTCAGACTGAGTTTTGTAACACTCGGTCCAAGACTCGGTCGTGACTCGGACCGAGTTTTTGACTGGTGCACTGCTCCGTCAAAACGTTGGATGAGCTTCCTTTCGTTCCTTCCATCGATCTTTTGCCCATCTTCTCTTCAATTCCTTGCATCTGCTTGACTCCTAGCCACTTCCTATCGGGTTGCTTCTCTCGCCCTTGTCCTTGTTGTTGCCAAAACTCCTTGAATCCACCTCCAAATGATCCTGAAATCGAACAAAATAAGAGAGAGAAACTGAAACTACAAATTCTACGAAAAAGACAATAAAATCAAAGGAAAAGAAAATAAAAAACAACTAAACTAAGAAAATAAACATGCTTTAACCTAGACTAATGCGTGCTATTAATATTCACTTTAATTATATTATTATTAGTAAATGGATGAACCTGATTAATTGTGTATTTTAGTTACCGTACTATGATGATCGATTCGACGAATATTGATTCTTTCTTTTGATTTAATTAATGCAATAATTACATGAATTACATTCCTTGAAGCTTGAACCACACAATAAAGAACATATACAAAAGTAATAATTTAACATACACTCTCTAAATGCTTCTTAAAAGCACCGTACACTACCAAGAGTTTGTAAATTGAACAACAATCCTTACTCAAATCCTAATTTAGCAATGTGAATGTCTTAAACTCTGGTAAGCTCTTTTTACTCTGGTAAGCTCATTCAAAAATATAGGTGTACTAGTATATTTCATTGACTGTTGTAGGGGATAAACTTTCAGAACTACGTGTCGTAAGTGTCTTCTTGAAATCATGCTTTTTTCACATATGATCAGTGACGGATCGGAGTGGGGGCCGGTGCCCCCACTTGCGTCCGGCGCACGAGTACGATAGAGGAAGTACAACATGATATATATAGGCTCTCGGCGGCGACGGTGGGTGCACATCTAATTTATTGAAGGGAGATTGCGGAAGAAGACAACTATTTAATTAGGTTTTCACTAATTGTCCCCGTCGTATCCTGCACGACTATGACTCGATAATTTAGATATTCTATAAAAAAAGATATTAATGAATAAAAATATAATGTAAAATTTAATTTAAGTAATTTATTGTCCATAATATGTATAAATTTTTTTTTAAAAATCACATACTCAACAAATTAAATATAGATTATTAAGTTTAAAATTGAGAATAAACATATATTATTAAGATAAAATAATCTAAATTGCTCATTTTCCTTGACAATATTTCATAAATAGGTTTAATTTAAAAAAAAAGAAATAAAATATGTAGAAAATAAAGCAAAAAATATATATTTTGAAAATATGGAAGAGATGAGATTTTGAAAATTAATAATTATTTTAATAATAATATATAATTTAATAAGAAAAATAAATATAATTTATTTATTATAAATAGCTAAAACATAACTAATTTAATTTATGACAGGGCGAAAATCGTTCTTGTGGCTCGATAAAGTAACCATTAGATAAGATTAATTATTATACTATATATATTTTTTGACTAATTTTCATGTACCTAAGTTTTGATATTGTCAAATATTTCAATATATCTATAATATTAAATGGTATATTATCTATATTTTTTATTTTTAAACATTATAAACATTTATAATTAATTTTTTATTGTAAAAGAAAATCAACATATTTATATAAATAAATTCGTAAAAAGATATCTTGCTAAAAGATAAAGGATATTTATACTTTTTTAAAAATATTTATCTTTATTTTTTAATTATTTATATAATAAATTTGTCAAAAAATATTGTTATTTTTTTATTTTAATATGTTGTGAATATATATGTTGAAAATTTAAAATATACTAAATAAGGATTGATTTTATCTTAAAGATATATTTAAATAGATACATGGAATTTATTAGGAAAAAGTCGACATAATAAGACATATGTTATAAATCAAATATAATGAAAATTTGTTTCCAAAAACCATGATTAAAGTCAAATATGAAAAATAATCATAAAACTGTAGTTCATAAAAATATAATGAATTGAAAGCTTATTATAAAAAAATTATACAAAAAACTTTAACAATTATTTTAAAAATTAAACATATTAAAGATTAATATAAATATGTTTAATAATATTTCTTTTAAAACGTTAATATTTTGTTGAACAAAAACGTTAAATATATTGTTAATATTTCTTTTAAATAGTTTATTTAATATAAAACGTTATTGAACGAATTAAAGATTAAAGATTAATATAAAGTTTAATTAATATTTCCTTAAAAACGTTAATATTTTTTTGAACAAAAACACTAAATATTTTGTTAATATTTCTTTTAAGTATTTTGTTTAATATAAAACGTTATTAGGTTGATTTTGTATGTAATTTCTAAGAGTAAGATTTGTATTTAAATCTATTTAAGAATTTTAGTAAGTAAATTTTTTTCATTAAGGAAAAGATTTTTGTATTCAAAAATTGTATAGTAGATTTTTTTATAATTGTAGTTAAATATGGCAGGTAAGTGACGGTAGGGGCGTTTAACGGGTCGGGTTGCTCGCGACCCGCATCGACCCGACTCGCAATTTGCAGGTTGTGGGTCGACCCGTGACCCGTGCAGGTCGGGTCGCGGGTCGAAATTTTTTATTTTACGGGTCGCGGGTCGACTTGCGACCCACAATATTTTTAAAAATATATTTTTCTTGTAATTTTATTAATGTATAAACTATTTTTTAATAATAAAATCGATGGATTTACGGGTCGACTAGCAAACCCGACGGGTTTGTTTAAAAAAATATATGTTTTTAGGTTAAAAATTAATTATTTTAGGTTAAAATTTAATTTTTTTTAGGTAAAAAAATTAGTTTTGACCCGATTGACTTAGTCAAACGGGTCAAGCGGGTCGTCGACCCGCGACCCGACCCGTTAGACCCGCGACCCGCGGGGTCGGGTCGCGGGTCGGGTCGCGGGTCTAAGGCAAAAAAATTTACGGGTCGCGGGTAGACCCGCAACCCGCAATTTCTGGTCGCGGGTCGACCCGACCAGACCCGTGAACACCCCTAAGTGACGGGGTGAAAATATGACGTGGCATATGACGTGTCAAAAATTAAATGACATGACTTAAGTAAAAGACGACATGTGGTAAAATCCGATGTGGCGTACTATAAAAACGACATGTGAACAAAGCTGACGTGGCGTAACGTGATAGCTCCAAACCTTATATATATATATATATATATATATTAGATTTTTAAAAAATGCATCAAACCGATTCGTTTTGATTTAAAAACAGCTTTTGTTTTCTAAATTCTTAACAAAAATTTTTAATAAAAAAGCCAATTGGTCAAGTTAATAATATCAACATGCTTTTACAGAAGAAGATTATTTCGAACGATTGAATATTTGTGCACAGTGCACCAACTCCACCATCTATAACACTCCGTCTTTGCACAGGACGCTATGTGGTAGTAGACCTTACTAGATAGTAGTTAGGTAGGTTGACTACAACACTTTAGGATCTTACAACGCGGGCACGACGAGAAAACAAATAAAATATCCAACCTTCAAATTTATAAAACTGAATACAGAACGTGTTGGAATGCCCAAATGCATAAACAAAACTACCAAGTAATCCGTCCCGAATTTTCCTCACAATATTCCAAACAACACTTAAAAATTACAATTAGAATAATTCAACAAAACTAGTAATAATAATAAATCATCCCAAAGTACACTCGAAAAATCCAAACTAATGACACATGCGTCAACGATCCACTCCACCATCCGACCAAGGCTCCTGCACGGTTTCCTGTAACATACCTATAACTGGAAAAATAATCCCCGAAGGGTCAGCTACTAATCTACCAAGCTAGATAATTTGCGGAAATTATAAGACTTTTAAAAAAATAGTTTTCTATAGTTAGCAACCAGAATCCACAATCGCAACCATAACTCTAAAGGCCAATACCTAAATTAGACGGTTAATCACACATAAGCCAAACATACATACACATAATCGCACAATTAAAGCAACATAACTCATTCTCCATCTCGTATTCCAATCCACAGTGAGAGGCAGGCCCTCCCACTCCTCACATCACGTCTTCCTTCTAAACCCGGCTAAGCCTCCACTGGAGCACTTGCCAAAACACATAGATAGCATTTTCTTTTGAAAGGGCACGGTTTCTCTGTCACACGGACCATACATAGGCAACCCTTCCTCTCCATCAGCTACGATGTCCGTGCCGGAAATGGTACCAACACAGAGAAAACGTTCGAAAACTTTAGACAATGAAACACATTTAAAACCAACTTTTCATACATCATCACAAGCAATTCCAAATAGTTCAAAAAGATTTTTAGGACTAGTTCCCAAAACCAATCCTACAATCACGGTATAAAATCTAACAAGGCATAATAGAACCGAGCAAGTCGAAAACGACTTACCTCCAATACGAATTCCTGACAAATATGTAGATCACCAACCCGAGCAAACAAATTACCTAAACGTTATAAAAACTGATTTTTTTAATATCATGAAATCTATTGTCAAGAAATTGTATACTCAAGACCCGAACTCCCAAACCCGAATCAAACCCTCACTCGACTCTTAGCCATACCCTTACCCATCCTACTCTCCATCCCATACCGTAATCCGATATATGACATCAACTTACCTAACTCACACTCGAACTCTAGTCTATACATATCTTGAACTAGATCAAACCAAAATCAGTGAAAAAATCATGAAAAACGCTTAACCATGAAAAACAGAATTTGTCAAAAACCACATGTCCACTTTAAAAAATATCAAATCCCAACTAAAACCAATCCAAAAATTACGTAATTTTGTAACAACATCCATTATCCAGTTATGAAACATCACAACTTAGAATTACTCAAAATTGATATCAAATTAAAAAGTTATATTTAAAATACTACACATGTTTAAGAAAAACGTGAAACTTACATAGGTTCATTTTTTCTCATAAACAGGTATGCTAAAATTCATAAAAAGTTACGAAATTTTATAGACAAAAACTAGACTACATAACGGTTCCAAAGGCATAGAAAACATATAATTGGAAATTATATATGATTTTTGATGATTTTTCTAAGAACATATTACAATCCTGAAAAACAGAAAACTTGATGAACATTTATGAATTATCATGACTTCCATAGGAATCAAAACTCCACCAAATCTTGACACTTACTATGTTTACTGGTTAAAAACACCTACGAAGTTTTCCAGAATTTATTAATATAAAAAAAACACCAAAATCCATTGCTTTCCACATCCTTACTCAAGATTACGTGCCACAAGATCGACTTTAAGCTTTTAATCTAATGCATATGAAAAATACCGGTTTCTTTTGTTAATCACTATACAACTCCTTATACAATAACTAGCTAACTTCCTAACCCATAAAACCTCATTCACTAATTAATGGCACTAACTAGCTTCCTCCTAACTGCTACATACAAGCCCAGGAAGAATACCACTAAATTGAACCTAGTAACACGTAATACCATACTATTGATCTAGTTTAGACACAAACTCATCCCCAATTTAAGTACGAACAAATCCCTAATATGTCCTACTAGTTTAACCAGCACACTCCCTGCTAAACACAACAACAACTTCCCTTCCTCACCCACTCCGATCGCTAATCGGTAACGTACACCCGAAACTCGGTTAAACTATGAAGGCGGAAAAACACTAACCAGCCAGGCGGGTATGGGTGACAATCAATTCCGTCGGTGCCAACCAGGGCGAAGAGGTCGGAGAAACAAAAGCGGCTCGACCACAAGACAAGGCGATGGCGTCGGTGACCGATGAAGGACGAAAACAGACGGCGTGGAGAACAACTCCGCTTAGGTGCACGACTCAAAGCGACGAGAAGCACGAAGAAGGATAAAACAAGGTCAATGAGGTTGTGAAAATATGGTGGCGATGAGGATAGAATACGGCAGTGAGGAGGTACGAAGGTTAAATAGATTAGGGTTACTTAGGAGAGATTACTAGCTTTAATAATAAAGGTTAGGTTAAAGATAAGTTAAAGTTAGATGGCTATTTAATTAATAGCTAGCGTAGCTTTTAAAGTAGATCCAAATATAGAAGGGAAAAAAATAAACTAATTAATTAACCATAAAATTGTCAATTGAACCTACTAATAAACTACTTACGTAAAAGACGAGGTTACTTGCGAGGCAAGAAATCTTGATACCGTTCTTGAACGGTAAATCCAAAATCAAGTATTACACCATCGACACCACACCAGTGTCCAACACCACACTACGTTCGCTGCTCCGCCCTCTCCACTCTACTCTTTTGTCTTGAATTGCTTGATTTTTTTAATTTGTTGTAAGTATTTGAAATCGAAATTCTAGGATTTTGTTTTTTTGGATTAATTGTGTAAATTTTACTTACTTTAAGTCTTTTCTTTTTGTTATTTGTTAATTAATTATTTAGTTTATGTAAATTTGAAATTGAAAACTGATTTTTTAGGTTGTATACATGAAGTGAATATTAGTTAGTTCAAGGCAATGGCGGATCCAAGATTATTTGGAAGGGGGCGGATTTTCCACAATTATATCTTCACTTTATTCAATAAAAAAGTAGTGATATATTCGGTTCGGCGTACACAACAAAAATTCTAACTCTTAAAATTATTTCCTAAATTGAAATTATAAAATCCTTCAAAAAAAATAAAAATTAATAAAAAATTACCAGATTTACCAAAATTAGTATTTTTTATTATGTGTCTATGTGCACACATTAGAAAATTCGTGATAAATTACATTATTACAAAAAAATGAAGGATATGGCTATTTTTTTTTATAAGGAAAGAAATTAGGGTGGCCACTAACAAGCTAGTGGTCACCCTAGAGCATCCTGACGGATGAGAGTAAGTAAACCCGAATCAACTGCAAGTGGGACGGAGGAGACACGTCTGAACGGTCAAGCGATGAAGTCCACCACAGAATTGCACTCCCGAACGACATGAGAGATACTCCAATCCTGGAACTGGGCAAGCAAGCAATGGATATCCGAACGCAACAACTCGATCTCCCACGGGCAGTGCCAGTCACCGAGAACGGTCTTGACCAGTTACAAATTATCGCCTTCAATCTGGATCCGGGAAATGCTACGTCTGGTGGCCTCGGGAAGTCCCTGGCGCAAGGCGTTGGTTTCGGATATCAAAATAGACTGTCGACCAATCAGTCCTCCGTCAAAATGAATGGGGGAGCCACTAGAGTCTTTGAGGATGAACCTGAATGAAGCCACACCATCTGCACTCGCTACACCATCAAAAGCCAAGCCACGGCAGCTCCGCACCCACTACTTCCTCACTACTCTCTAGCGAGATGGGGGGGGGGGGCTGCCCACCCATGCCCTCCTAGACCCGCCACTGGTTCAAGGTATAGATAATTTTGTTTCATTTATTTATGTTTAGTGAATACTAGTCTCTTGTAGTAAACTCTTTTATTGATATCAATTTTTTTAGTGAACTTTTTTTATTGATATTTACCTCTTACAGAGTTTTTATAGTTAAATCTTTTATTTGTTGTTTTTATCAAGTACTAATAATATTTTTTGAGTTAAAAATTTCTTATAATAGTTATTTGGTGCCCCACTTCAAATAATGTCTGCATTCGTCACTACATATGATAATGGCTAGTATTTACATTTGCACTATTTTACACATTGATATCCCAATTTGAGCTAGCCATCATAGGGATAGCTATAACTTAGAAATTTAGAATGTCTTGGTCTCTGCATTTTATATGTGTTTGATG
The DNA here is from genome assembly GCA_964016875.1 of Fallopia convolvulus. Taxonomy (NCBI): domain Eukaryota; kingdom Viridiplantae; phylum Streptophyta; class Magnoliopsida; order Caryophyllales; family Polygonaceae; genus Fallopia; species Fallopia convolvulus. Next base: position 13,791,371 of record OZ024720.1, read on the forward strand.
AGGATTTCTTAACCTTTTTGTTTGAACCCTGCAGCAGGAAGAGGTGCCAAATTTGTGACCTATTTTCAATGATGTATCACACTTATACCTTTTTTTGAACAAATATTGCTTTTTTAAGGCCATGATTGGGATGAAAGAATAAAATTGTAAAGGTAAAGTGATTAGCATGTTCTGATCAGTTTATTTGTAATTATATAATAAATATGAGGATAAATGGAGCTTGAATTAAGTCAAAAGTTATTATAGAGCGGCAATCTCCTTGTGATGCTATGTTTATGGACTTTATCATATATTCCTTTTAACCTCTTACTTCATTCAATTCCGAATGAGTACATGTATTTTGCATTTAAGTTGATGGGAACACGGGCGTAGCTAGGCGGGTGCCTGTGGGGGCCGGTGACTCCACTGAAACGAGGGAACGCGAAAATTAGTGAGAATTATATAACCTTAATTTAGTTAGTGCCCCATTATATATCGGTAAGAGTTTTAGTTTCCACGTATAAAAAAAGTAAGGAGTCTAGCTAGGAAACCTTCATTTAGTCTTTTATGTATCACTTGCTGGTAAATGTCTTTTACTTGCTAGTAAATGTCCTGCTGTCTTGGGTGAGTTTATTGCTAGTGCCCCACTTACGCCTTTACTCAAGCCGGGGGGTGGGGTTCGGCCCATTGCTGTTGGGACGGTATGGAGGAGACTTGTCTCCAAGGTTGCGGCTGTCACGGCTGGTAAGGAGGTCGGTATTTATTTGGAGGATTTTCAGTTTGGTGTTGGTGTGCCTAATGGTAGTGAGGCTATCTTACATGTTGTCAACAGGTTGATTGAGGCCAAAGGAGATGCAAACAACATGTCTATGCTTTTGGTTGATTTTAGTAATGCTTTTAACCTATTGGACCGAAGTACGATGCTTAGAGAGGTACGACATCGATGTCCTTCACTTTCTCCTTGGGTTGAATTCTGTTATGCGCGTCCGGCGAGGTTGTACTATGACGAGTCTATTTTGCTATCTTCTCAAGGAGTACAACAAGGTGATCCTTTAGGGCCTTTATTATTTGCACTTACCTTACATCCTCTTGTCCATCTGATCAATGATAAGTGCAACTTGGATTTCATGGCTTGGTACTTAGATGACGGTACCATTATTGGGGACACTGCTTTGGTGTCGGACGCCTTGCATTTGATCAATACTGAAGGACCAGCTTTAGGTTTGCATCTGAATGTAGACAAATCTGAAATCTTTTGGCCGCACCCAGATCCGAGGAGCTACGATCCTGCGCTTTTCCCTCCTAGTATATCTCATCCGTTGGATGGAGTCAAGCTTCTAGGGGAGCCTGTCAGCTTGGACACGAACTTTTGCAGTCGCTTGATCGGAGACAGAGTTTCCAAAACTATTAGTTTGATGGAGGCTGTTGCTGGACTTAATGACCCCCATTCGGGGCTTCTTCTTCTCCGTAGTTGTGTGGGTGTAGGGCGATTGTACTTTTCTCTTCGGACTTGTCCCCCACAGATGCTTGGGTCTGCTCCTCTCACCTTCGACAATGCCTTAAGGAAGATTCTTGAGGAGATCATTGTGGCTGGAGGTGCTGGTTTTGGTGATTGGCAATGGCGTTGTGCCACCCTACCCTTTTGGCTTGGTGGGTTCGGGGTGTATACCGCTCATGATGTTTCCATCTATGCTTTTTTTGCTTCGCGACTGCAGTCTCTTGAGCTCCAGAACAGATTTCTTCGTCATTGTAATACCTTGGATATAGGTCCTGCTTGTGATTTAGCCTTGAACAGCTTTTGGAATTTGTGCAACTTCGATCCTCTTGTTCTCTGCCGTGATGTACCCCCCCCCCCCTTTTATGAAAAAATTGGCTACAATGTACTTTGATACGGTAGAGAAGAATTTGGTGAGTTTGTACAACCCGAGTGATAGGGAAAAGGCTATCCTCATTAGCAACAAGTCAGCACACTCTTTGGACTTCTTGAGAACCCTCCCAATTGAAGGGTTAGGACAAACGATGCACCCTAAACAATTCAGGTGTGTTTTGTGCTATCGCCTTGCTATTCCTATATATTCGGCTGGTTTTACGTGCCCTTGTTGCTCTTCTAAAATCATGGATTGTTTTGGCGATCATGCTATCCGTTGTGGGAATGACATTGGTCTTAAGTTTCACCATAACCTAGTCCGGGACGTGTTGGGCGATATTTGTACTCAGGCTGGTGTAATTGTGCAAAAGGAGGTACCTCTTGGATTTTTGTCCGAGGCAGGTAGAGATCTTCGACCTGCAGATCTTTTGGTTTGCTTAGATGTCACATGTGTCTCTCCTTTCGCGGGGGCTGGTGTTGACGCTTTTGTTCATGGGGCTGTTGTTTCCAATGCTGTTGTCCGAAAGAAGAGGAAGTATGAATTGAAGTGCACAGACAATGGATATGGTTTTATTGCTTTTGCCTTCTCTACTTTCGGAGAGCTAGGGAGCGATGCCCTTGAGTTTTTATCTCGGGTCACACGGGTTGCGCATAGTAACACGGCTAACGCCAATATTCGTTCCTTTATTTTCCAGCGCTTGTGTTTTGTCTTGAATAAGGGTGTCGGAGCTCAGTTAGTTGCTAGACTCCCATCCAACTTTGTTTAATTTTGTTTTTAACAAATAATTGAATGCAAATTTAACCTATTATATTGACTTTAAAATGTAAATTATTGTCCGATCAAAGTCGTTGTCAATTTAATCTTGTGCCCCCACTATCCGAAATTTCTGACTCCGCCACTGGATGGGCATGCAATTGCATTGGCGAAGGAACCAAATTGTGAAACTTTTCTGAATGAAGCTGTTGCTATGCTATTAAGGAACAATCCGAGCACGTTCGAGGTTCTTGTGCAAGAGTCCATTCCCCAGGAAAGATTCCTTCATCTTGGACATGGACTCCCTTGCAAAGTTGCAATATTCGATTGATATCTGGAGAAATGAACTACATAATATCCGATCAGTAACTGTTTGCAATTGGTAACACCGTTGAAGAGTTTGATTAGTTGATAATCTGTTGCTTGCTCACCATATCCGATCAGTAACTGTTTGCAATTGGTAACACCGTTGAAGAGTTTGATTAGTTGACAATCTGTTGCTTGCTCATCTTAATTTTTGCCTATATTTGGTTCTTTGCAACTATGCAAAGTATGGATTTTTGTAGGCCAAATAATTTCTTTGTATATAGGCAAGTAAGTATTGGACCGTATTTTGATCTATAATTTCCATACTGATTAGCCCAGGAAAATGTTGGACTATATGACGATTGATATTTTTACATACTAGTTAGCACTATTAATGGAGATTATCGGCAGTAGTTTTCTGCTTATGGATGCACCAAATTTTGCTGTTATACACACAAAAAAACTGCTATGTTATCCGCCACTTATATCTATGTATAGGAAACCTAGAGAATAGATTGCCAAACTCTATACATTTTCAATAAAAAGAAAATAAACATTGATGTTGCCTAAGACAGTAATACAAAGAATAATATCGAGTACACTTTAAATAAAATTTACTTTCCTTTTTGTGCACTATTTTTTTTTTTCCTATTGAAGGAACTGTGTGAAAAAAAAAGAGTTGCCAAAGGTAGGTGGTTTTGGACGAAAGTTTGTGAAATGTACAATGAATTGCATTTAGAAATACTAGTTGAACCCGTCGTGCCTTGCACGACTATGTCTTTACATTTTTTTAGATACATTATAAAAGATATTAATAAATAAAATTTAATATAAAATTTAATGTAAGTAATTTATTGCCTATAATATGTATAAGAATTATTTTGTTTTTGAAATCAAATTAAACAAATCAAATCTAGATTATTAAGTTTAAAATTGAAGATAAACATAGATTATTCAGATAAAATAAACTACATTGCTCTTTTTACTTGACAATATTTCATAACCAGGTTTAAATTGTTATACTCGTTGTGTCGTGCATGACTATATAAATTTAATACTTAATTCATTTAATGAATAGTATTTTAATTAAATACAAAAAAAATAACGTATTTATTAAAGAATCATTAAGTTGAGCCAATATAATGTGAGGTACAACTAAAGTTGTTAAAGTGAGTTCAATATAAGTTTGATAGATTAATGATAATTTATTTATGAAAAAGTATAAATAAAAATTATTTTAATTAGAATCATTGAATTTTTATAATTAAATAACTAAAAAATAATTTAAATTCTATAATTTTTTAATCAAATTCATTTCTTTAATTTTCAATAAAATTTAAAAACATAATTAATAAGAAAAAAATATGAATGAATATAGAATTTTTTTAAAGATAAAAAAACTTTTATACTAACATAAATAATCCAAAAAGGAAATTAAGGAAAAGATAATATAATTTTTTATATAAAAAATTTAATTTAGGCAAGTAGTTATATAAATATTAAAATTTCTATTTTTTTATATAAATTTTATTTATGATAATTTCTTAATCTTTTATATAAATCTTTTACATAAATAGATAAAATGATAAAGATAAAATAATTTTTTTAATTTTTAATTAAAATTCAAATTAATTTTTTCCAAATATAAAATATAGTGTGTAATTTTAGTTTTTGATAGAAAAAATTAATATTAAAAATATCTTCCTACCTTATTATGATAGCAATCTATCATTAATTCATTATATATTAAAAAATCTTATGTTTTATTTTTCCTTTCTTTTAATTTTTTATTAAATATATTAGAATTTTGTTTTTTATAAAATTTAGATATATTTTTATAAAATTTAAAAGAAAAAATTATAAATAATAAGAATAAAAAATTATTTTTTAAATATAAGGTGGGATCAGAATTGTTCTAGTGGCTCGAAAAGGTTTGGATTTAATATATAGTTATAGATATATAGATGGATGTTTCAAAGATATTATCATTTATATCGATATTTTTATTTCAAAGATATATATGTGACCACATGTACATATTTTTCTTATATTTTTGTAATTTATCTTTTACAAATATGATAAATATAATGTCCTTTTTTATCTATATTGGTAAAATATACTAATATTATTTTATCTTTATGTTTATTTAAAGATAGATTTTTATAAATATTATTTTATCTTTATGTTTATTTGGAGATAACTTCTTTGCTTAATTAACTATAAAAAACTATTATTTTAATAAAGGTGTAATGTGGCGCAATGTGGTGACAGAAATTGCTTCGGCTTTAGTTATTATCAATAAATTTAATTTAGGCAATTATTTATATAAATATTTTTAATTTTTAATTTTTTTATCTAAATTTGATTAAACATAATTTTTTTTAATCTTTTACATAATTTTTTTACATAAATAGATAAAAGGATAAATATAAATTAATTTTTTTAATTTTTAACTAAAATTCGAATTAAAATTTTCCAAATATTAAATATAGTGGAATGTTAGTTTTAGATAGAAAAATTTAATAGTAAAAATATTTTCCTACCTTATTATGATAACAATCTATCATTATATATTAAAAAAACTTATGTCTTATTTTTCCTTTCTTTAAATTTTTTATTAAATATATTAGAACGTTGGTTTATAGATTTTTGAAAAATTTACAAGAAAAATTTATAAATAATAAGAATACAAAATTACTTTTTAAATATAAGGTGGGGCCGGAATTGTTCTTGTAGCTCGGAATGGTTCGGATTTAATATATAGTTATAGATATATAGATGGATATTTCAAAGATATTATCATTTATATGGATATTTTTATTTCAAAGATATATATGTGACCACATGTACATGTTTTTCTTATATTTTTTAATTTATCTTTTACAAATATGATAAATATAATGCCCTTTTTTATCTATATTGGTAAAATATACTAATATTATTTTATTTTTATGTTTATTTGGAGATAAATTTTTATAAATATTGTTCTATCTTTATGTTTACTTGGAGATAACTTTTTTGCTTAATTAACTATAAAAAATAATTATTTTAATAAAAAGGTGATGTGGCGCAACGTGGTGGCAGAAATTATTCCGGCTTTAGTTATTAGTAATAGATATATTGATTCTAAGCGGGGAAGATCATCTACCTAGATGGTTCAGATGGACTATTATGCAAACTAAAAAACTTAAATGAGTTAAGACCTAACTATGTGAAATTAATTTATGTCACACCATGGAGCAAAAAAAACATATTTGTCAATTTATATATTTTTAATTTTAAAAGTTTAGTAAATAAGACCCGAAATATATTTTAATTTTCAAATAACAAAGAAAATAGGTACATATAATTATAAATATGGTTAGAATTTCTTTTTTTTTTGTCGAAAAATATGGTAAGAATTTCTTACCTACAATAATATGAATTTTGCTTGATTTATAAAATCGAACTTACCTTGTTCGAAATTGTGATTTTCATCAATTTATCTGTAATCAAATCATCTTATTAGTTTGTACAATTTAGTTGTTTTGAGGACTAACAATGATTTGTAAAACATTCATACGGTTAAATAAAAAAGCTAAAATCCGAAAATATAACCAATAAATCTTAGAAAAAAGTTAAGTATATCTTAAATAAAAGATTCACCAAATCTTTTCAAAATTTGATCTCTATATATAAAAATCCATTACAATTTAACCAAAATAAAGTGAAGTACCACATAATAATGAAATTTGGTATGAGTCACTATTATTATAAAAAAACAAAAGCTATGAGTAGATAAAAAAAATGAGTAATCTTATTAGTTTTATTGTATTTCAAATATTGACCTATTTTTAGAAGACTTAATATTTTATTTGTATAATTTGGAAAAAAAATATCTTCTTCCATATACGTAATCTCGGAATAAGTTTATATGGTATTTTTAGAAAAAAGAAAAATTACGACAATTTTTATATGGTAATTTTAGTTTATGAAAATATTTTTATGATGTGTAAAAGACATGGCAAATATATTAATAGAATAAGTTTATATGATATTTTTAGAAAAAAATAAAAATTATGTTATTTAATATGGTAATGACATGTGGCAAAAGCTGAGATGGCGTAATTTCGGAACGACATGTGGCAAAATCATAGGTGGCGCATTGTGGTGGCTCCAAACCTTATTGCTTTTATATATATATTAGATTAATGCATTTACAAATATGCAGAAATTTAAAAATTCTATACAATTAAAATGAAATACTAATTAATAAAATGATATTAATTTTTGCCATCAGTAACTGACAAAAAAAAATTGTATACCAATCAAATAAATTATATATACATATAAATATGTTAAAATTTTAATGTATTTATACCCGTGTATAGTAGTTATAATAATAATAATGATAATAATAATAATAATAATAATAATAATAATAATGATAATAATAATAATAATAGCGGTAATTTAATAAATAAAAATAATTAATAATGTTGAAAAATGCTTTAAAAAATAATTTTTAATTATCTACCTACTACAAAAAGTAAATCCTTGTAATCCTTTTGTAAAAAAAACTGTAGAAATTATGGGCCAGAGTGGCCATGAATTTTATTGGACTCGAAATGCCAGCTCCCTCGATCCATTCGGAATCAAAAAACCTAAGTGTATTTGTAAGGATAAAATTTATCAATTAGGGGTAATAGTGTAAAGTGTACAAGAAAGAAGAATTTGGATAAAAATTTCTATGTTAGATTCTTTGCTTATTTTTTAAGCAAATTATATAAGGTAATATAACTTGTTCATTGAGTGCATTATGTACCAAAAAAACCTAATATGATACGTTATACGTACGATTACCTAATTAAGCATTGAAGGTGGAATGACTAGTGAAAATCATCTAGAAAATAAGAAATGACAAGTGAAAAATCTAGAAAATAAGGGATAAGGGATGAGTAACTTGATGAAGTACAATTTACCGTTAAGATAAACCCATATTCTGTTTTTATACTTTTAAAAGAAGTTACATATGGTTCAACTTGCCTCCCATTTGCATGCATAAGAAAAATACAATTACAATCCGAGCAACAACAACACACACACACAAAAAACCCAAATTATTCATTTTTCAGAGACATTCAAATTTACCGGCTACTTAATTTATTTCACCCATATCTGATCATATATAGGAAATTTTCCAAATCATCGATCGAGCAAGCAACATATATTATATAATATATGATATGATCACAGAATTTGAACGACCTTGACTTGGCTACATTTGGGCACGGTCACCGTCAAAACCCCATCCTCCTTCATGGCCGCCTTGAGCTCAGCGCCCATGGCGTTCTCCGGCAGCCTGAACCGCCGCAAGAACTCCTCGGAGCAGCTCCTCTCGACCCTCGCCTCCCTCGTCTCCTCCTTCATCTCCGCCTTCCGCTTTCCGGAGATCTTGAGGACGCCGCCGCTCTCCACCTCCACCTTCACCTCCTCCTTTACTAGCTTGAATTCATTCAAAGTCAAGGAACTGGTTTATCAAAAGGGGTCGGTCTAGAGGAACGCCAAAAGCGAAGGCAGCTCTCTGGGTTCCATTTTATCCTATTCGCTGGTAACGATCATTGATACTGGGAATTTTTGACTCCGGGGAGGCGCGCCGTCAGCAAGTGGCACTCCTTCGTCTCCTTCCACTGGAAGGCGGCGTCCGCCAGCTTCTCCGATTGGATCGTCGGGAAAGGGTAGAATGGGTCCCACACCTCCTCGGAGAAACAACCGGGGACGGGGACGTGGCCCCATCCGGCGAAGTGACCCACTGACATGATTGTTGATAATTTTTCTTGGTGGATGGATGTTGGTTTGGTTATGTGGATATGGGAGTGATTTATAGGATGAAGAAAGGGTATTTTCGGAATTGTAGTATGGATGGGAGAAAGGAATTGTTCTTAGGAAATGGGACGGGAATTCTGAAAGGGGAGAAGAGATGCCCATTGTATGAGAAATAAGGGATAGTGGATAGGGAATCTTAGTTATTTAATTTTTAAGTTAATTTAATAGGACAAGCCATGAGCGAGAAATAGACAAGATTTAGGTGCAAATGCATATATTAATGAATTAATGGATGAAAAAGAGCAAATGAGGGGTCGGAGGGGAGTTGAACCACAGAATTAATTAAGAAAAGGGAATATTTTTTGTGATGAGCTATTATTTCATCTTACTAAAATAACCCATCTTTTGTGCTTATATCTATATACTATTACTACACTCGTATCCCTCTATTCTATTTGTCAATCTCTTAACAATGACACATAAGCTTCTTAACTTTTCAATTTACTCCTTTACCCTTCATAATTTTTAGTATTTACAAGCCTTAAAAATATATAATATAAATAATATTGCTATTGTTATTAATAATTTCACATAATATATTAGTAGTTAGGTGATCTTTAATTCCATACATATTAAATTAGTACATCCTATTCACATAAATTCCATACATATTAAATTAGTTAGGTGATCTTCATATTATATAGTCATAAATATTAGTACTCTCTTTATGAATAAAATTTTAATATTATATAGTCATATTAAAAATATAATCTCTCCTATTCACATAAATTCATAAATATTAGTACTCTCTTTGTTAAGCAATACTTGTCGTTATAGGAATTAACAAAATAAATTAATGAAGCACTTAAATCTACCTAAATATCCTTTATAATTAATTTTTTTAATTTTATTTTGGAAAATGGGGAAAATGTTGCCTTTTTAGCCATTTTCTGTAAGGATAAAATTGGAACATTCTTGTCAAAATATGTAAATGACAAGTATTATTTAACAAAAAATTCAGTCTAAAATGACAAGTATTGCTTAACGGAGGGAGTATTTACAATTTTTTAAGTTTTTACAATAATTAAGTAATAATTGTACATAATACATTAGTACATGATCTTTGATTCTTTAACAATATGTGATGTGTACACACTATATTATTACGTGAGAAACTTTAATATTATATAATTATATTAGTATGTGAGATATATATGTACCGTAATTTTTTATGGTAAATATGAAACTATGAATAGGTGAGATCTCTATGATTTTATTTTTATGGACATAAATTTTAATAGGACTTTGCTATTCATGGCCCTTTATGTGTAAGGTGTCACTTTTATAATATTAAGGTATATTCCAAATGGTGGTAAATAACACAAACTTTCACTTTGTGGTGTTTAATAGCACCAACTTTTAAAAAAACCAATTTAATCACTAACTTTAAGGGTAGTGGTGTTGAGTGACACCAATTTTGAAAAAATAAAAAATACTCACCAATTTAAAAAATGGTGGTGTTTATCGACATAAGATATTCTTAGACTCGGTTTGAACTGAACTCGGGTCATGTCCCTGTGCCATTTCGACGGGTCGGTCAAGTCAGGTTCAAGTCCGACCATTTCGGGTTCGAGTTCGGTTCGTAACGGGTCACGTGTCAAATTGGGTCGGGTCGTTGCGGGTTTTGGGGTGGGTTGGGTTGACCCAACAAGTCAAGAAAATCGAATTTTTATAATTATTAAAATATTATTTTATTTAAAAATATATTATTTTTATATATTTTAATAATAAAATATATTATAATTTTTAAAATATATTATATATATTCTGAAAATATAACAAATCGGGTTAACCCGGCCAATGAGTTTTCAGGCTTCAACCCAACGAGTTTCGGGTCTATCGGGTTCGATTTATTTAGGGTGGTACACCTCATATTTTTTTAATTTTTTAAAAATATGAGGTGCACAACCACTTATTTAATTTTTAATAATTATTGATTTAATATATGTTTTCTACATAAAAAAATTCTCAAGTCATAGTCGGGCATGAAACGACCGGGTCTTGCTAGTTAATAAGTAAAATACAGTCCAATATAAATTTATAAATTCGTGGCATGGGTTTGGAACACAGTCTCGGCCATTCGATTTGTCAATAAATAAAAGTCTTTTTTTTTAATATTTTGAGCATTTTAAACAGTTTACATATGTGAAATGCTATAAACAAGTATAAATATTGGACAAAGAGTAAACAAGTCCACCATTTATTACTTTGAGGGGTAGATAATCGTTTTTACAATGAGCGAACGGAAATGATGATGACGATGAATAACAAATATTTAATATAATTTGAATGTAAATAAACAATGTAAATAAAGAAGTAGTCCTTATCTTTATTGAATTAAGTATCAAGAAGCGATTATAGTCAAGAATCCAAGATCTAGGTTCCTCGAGAAGCTGCTAAGAAGTTCATGCCCATGTTAAATAAATTGAGAGTAATGTAAGATTTTTGTGTTCTTATGTACTGGGTATGACTTGTAGATCATATATATATATATATATATATATATATATATATATATATATATATATATATATATATATATGTATGTATATATATAGGGGAAGGTTCCGGTAGAAAGGTAATTGTGGTAGAAAGTGAGTGAAAATTTGGGACGTCGGATTTGATAAAATGAGTGGTCAGATTTGAGGGTGTATAATTACAAAAATAGAGAGAGAAATATGAGATTAATTTGTAGATTTGAATATGGGTAGTTTCCTAAAAAATAGGAGTGATTGATTAAAAAGAAAAAGAAATTATTATTAGTCAACCAAATCACGTAATCTTTTGTGAATATTAATTCTCTCTCTTATTTTGAAAATCAAAACAAATGATATTTTTAATATTGATTAGATTATATTTTTAAAACTAATTGATATTGACGTAATTTTTCATCACTATTCTCGTAACCTATTAGATGATCGAATACCAACGTGATGAACAATGAATATACATCATTGTAGTCTGCCGAGTGAATATCATCATGATAAACAATGAATATGTATTTGTGTTACGGTGAATACCATCGTGATAAACAATGAATATGTACTTGTGTTACGACGAATAGGATTAACATAAATAATTGTACAATCTCAATATAATTTTTAAAATGAATGCATCCATTTTTATTGAATATATATTAAAATGAAGATGAATATCATCATACAATTACATGAGTACTATGAGCTTGTCACAACCCAATTACATAAAATGGATAAATATCACTTGTAATTAATTTCATGAATATCACCACCCTATCTTCATCTCTCAATCTCCATCTTCTTAATCTTCATCTTCCAAATCTTTATACTCCACTTAATATTGTAGGTCATTGACCTTGATCTTCATCTTCATACAAGTACAAAGGCTTCTTCAACAATCTTCTTTGCATGAGTTGTTTAAAAGGTGAAAAACAAAGAATATGAACTTTGACAATAAAGAATATCAAGGTTAAAGATAATGAATATCAACGACTTTTTGATAGTTATTCACCAAATAAATAAAATATATAACATAGAAATTCAAAGTGAATAACATATAATTAACCAATTTACAAATTAAAGATGAATATCAATGCACACTTTAATGAATACCAACATTAATCTAAATGAATATCATCATTGCATATCAAGTAAAATCAAAAAATTAATAGTGATTAGCATATTATAAACCATTTTATAAAAATGAATATCAATGAACATAATAATAATATCATAATTAATCCCAATAAATATCATAATTGAATAATACGATACCATTAAAAACTCATATGTGAATATCATAGTATAAAACAGTTTAAAAGACGAATATCAATGGACAATATAATGAATACCAGAATTAATCTCAGAGAATATAGCATATAAATTCCGACTTCGTCATTAATTTTGGACGTTCTTCCTTAAAATTTGTCCCCTTCTAATTAACATATTGTTTTCAACGGTGTTATGTTATCCTTTCGCAGATTCATACATATATACACATAATCAATCACATACATACACATAATCGCGACATCTTAATTAATTAGTGAAGATAAAATCGATTGCATTGCCTAAAGTAAACCCTAACAATATCTAAATAATACCCTTAAATCTAAAAAAAAAATGTAGACATGAATTTGTTATTGGGGGTATTTGGACGAATGGAGATCCACTCACACATGAAATTACATATCGATCCACTCCAACAAACTCGGGATTAATAATGTTAGATAAAGCACATCCCAGTTTATAGTACTAACGGACGCAACAGTACAAGGCAATTATCACAACTAATCTTGATCATTTTTCATAAATTGGCAAAATCAGATAAATTGAAAATGAGAGGGATCGAAAATCAACAAGAATTACCCAGTTGGTGACATGTTCTCTTCTCCCGGTAATCGGATCTAGAGATCTATGCCGGTGAACTAGTAGAGCTCCTCCCTTTCTGAATCGTTTGGAGGCCGAATGCAGACGATTACCCAATATTGTCCGGCTATTTTGCAGATCCTCCTCCCGAATCTCTCTTATTTGTTTCGTTTCTTCCATTTTCACATATATTAATTATGGAGAGAATAAGATCGTAATATTTAACTTGCCCATAAATCGCGCTTTTGTGGAATAATCCAGTACAATGCAATTTAAATGAAAATTTCCACCTATTTTAATTAAATCTGAAGCGTTGAAATTTTACAATCCAATGGCCTAAAATAACACTCACTTTCTACCCTAAAGACCTTTCTACCAGAACTTAATACTATATATATATATATATATATATATATATATATATATATATATATATATATATATATATATACACGTGTGAGAGAATGAATGTAATCACAATTCAAACATAGATATCTAGGAGATGATGAATTCCAGAGAGAGTGAAAATGCGAATATACAAGCTGTGAATCTAAGAGGACGTTCCTTCCAAAGGCTGAGTTAAGGGCTTAGTTATAACAGTTCGGATACTCTAATACTATTTATGCTACATATGCTATTCAACCAGTAATATAATGACATATGTATCCATTTCAAGCAATTTTTTATTGATTTAAAAGCAACACAAAAATGTTAGAATAAAAATAAATGGTTTAAATTTTCTTGTTTTTTTATAGCCTAAAGAGGAGGACCCATCTTCTCCGACATCTAAACCCATTTCTCCCCTATTCATATTAGCTTAACCCCTTCAATAGAGTCTTTGGTATGTATCCAAACTTCAATTATTTAAAGGCATGTGGCCTGATAATTTTTTAAATATTTTATATGATTTATTTTCATTTTTATTAAAGTAAAATTGTGTTTTAATTTAATTAAATACAAAAATATTTTTTTTCATTAGAAAACATATTAATTTAGATATAAACTAACGAAAATTTGCAAGTAAGGGTACTAGCCGGACTTTTTCAAAAGCTCAGGGGTACCACTCGGAATAAGTTTTTTTAGGGCACCACTCGGAAAAGCCAAAAACTCGAGGGTACCAACCGGAATTTCCCTTATATATATTAGGGTAAATCAACCAATATAAATTCATTGTTCTATTTCTTCAATCTTGATCTATTGTAGTACCTTTTTTGGGAAATTCCTTCATGTTTTTAAAATATCAGTCTTGAATTTTAATCAATTGAAGTTAAATGGGTAAAGTATTTAGATGCATATCAGAGACTCCATTGAAGGGGCTAAACTAATAGAATGAGGGAAGAAAGGGGTTTAGAGGTTGGAGAAGATGGATCCGCCTCTTTAGGCTAGAAAAAAATAATTATTTATTTATTTTTATTCTAACATTTTTGTGTTGTTTTTAAAGCAATAAAAATAGCTTCATATGGATACATGTGTCATGATATCAGTGGTGGCATAACATATGTAGCATAAACCGTAGTAGAGGATCCGGACTGTATAAAATGTCTACCAATTAATGTCCTCCGAAAAGTGTTCCCCCTAGAGGTCGACAAGACTTGGTCAAATGTTGTTGAAACTACTCCCGAAAATCTTGATCGAGATCCCACGGTTGTAGCAAGTTCCACGGCCAGAATCTTCTTCAGTCAATTGGGTCGAGATCCTCAAGCCAAGATCCAAGGGTTAGGATCAATGTTCTAAAACACACTAGGCGGTCACTAGGCGGAAAGGGACTGCCTAGCGCCTAGGCGGCCTAAACGGGCGCCTAGACGGACTAGGCGGTCTCCCAAACAGGCTAGAAGGCTAGGCGGAGTATGACCTTCCATCGCCTAGGCGGGACCTGGACGGAGTTAGGCGAGGATTTTTAGAACAATGGTTAGGATCCACGATTTGAGGTCATTTGATAGGCGAAGATGGTCTTCTTCAACAAGGTTGATCTTCATCAAGAGAAGGCAATCTTTGTTGAGAGAGGAGGCTTTCGTCAAGATCCCTAGTCGGGCTAGCTAGGATTCTTGGGTGAAAGCCTACTTGAAAACTTTGGGCTCAACAAATTTTCCTAAAGTTATCTTATCCATTGAGGCAAGGAGAACGAATAGATGAATTTCACGTCATAGAGTCATCTTAGGAACCACCTTCGCAAAGGATGTTCGCTACTTGCGTGAAGGCTACTGTTGGAAGGAGAAAATGAATTTGTAGCCATGAGGTATCTTCATGATGGAAATCATTAGTCAAAGGTGTGGACTTGATCAAAGGCGTGAACTTGATCAAAGTCAAAACCCAAAGGCATGGACCTAATTGAATTTGTTAGCCGGATGCGTTGAGCTTATCATAATTCGTTTAGCCAAGGGTGTAAACTTGATGGATGCCGTCACCTAAGGGCATTAACTTGACCAAAATTCGCTAGCTAGGAGCATTGAGTTTGTAAATCTTGATGTGGAAGAGGGATAAATATAGTCATTTTATACTTCTCCTTTTATAAGGTTCCACCTTTTATGTAGAAGCTCTTTATGGTGAAGAAGATGGTAGAAGAGGGTTCCCCAAAAATTAGGATTTTATAAAGATGATGTCTTAGAAGCCAAGTACCCTAGGAGTTGGGGGCTTGCACCTTGAAAGCTGAGGGCTTTTTAGATATGACCGGGCTAAAGTCGTCGTGCCAAGATCAAAGATAATTAACCCTAATACAAGCTAGTATAGCGAGTAAGTCGGGGTCGTATCCAAGAGAACTTGCGGCTTCTAGTATCAATATTTTTATCAACTAAAGACAGGGGGAAATCAAGAAAGATCTAAACTAAACTAAACTAAGAAACAAATAACAAACATTCAAAAAAAAATCAATATAGAAACAAGTTTATTCAAAAGATCCACTCTGAAATAATCATTCAATCACAGATTCATCCACTGATTCCTTTTATACCTATGGTTAATTCCTATCCTAATCATTAGCAATCGCAAGTCCACGGTCCAAACAATTCTTAACCCTAGGCAAGGACGATTAACCTAGAATTAGCATAGAGAACAAGGATATGCAGGATACAAGTCAAGACAACCAAGCTAAGAGTTGATTGAATTAACTTATAATTAATTCTCTTCTTAAAACCTAGTTGCATAGACAACAGATCTAAGAATTAAGTTGTTTTCACAAAACAGATTTGTCCACAGTACAAATCTAATCCAATAGTAGAAAATCAATCAATTCAACAAGTTAGCTACTCATGCAGAATCAATCAACATTCATATAATGAAGCACAAGAGAATTAATATTAACCAAAGGATAGAAATCAATTACCAAAACCTCACGAGTTCATACATCAAAGCTTCACCTTCGAACAAACCCCAAAGGGTTTAGTTCTCCATAAAAACTGAAATAAACTCTAGGTTAAACTAAAAAGAGACTCTCCCCAACTTATTACGAACTAGGTCTATAAATACTAAAACAACCGAATAAAACTAAAACATATATATAATAAAACATAAAATAAGGATAAAACAAAGTCGGTGCGGAACACAGGCAACCGCGAGCGTAGGTGCTCGGCCGCGGGCGCAGCTACAGTGGCTCCATGACCTCGTGGACCTGGATCTCACCACAGTCTCGGTGGATTTCCGCGCTCGCGGGTCTCTTCTGACAGCTTTCTGGTGCCACCTTCGGAGGTGGTTTTGACCCACATAGAGTTGGAATTTGAACTTGCAGTAAGAACATGAATTGTAGCTCTTCGAGTTAGCTTTCCAATGATACCAAGTTCAGCTTCATCCGATCACCGTAGCTCCCGAACGATGCATCACAAGAAAGTGGCATCAAAACAACTCCAAATCAACACTTGTCTTCAAAACTCCTGTGATTCTTCAAATCGTGTCTTCGGTCTTCATATTACAATTATGCTCAAAACTAACCTAAACTCACTCAACTCATGCCTAAAATACAAGAGAAATCCATACTAACCTAGAGCGTATCAAGATACCTCCTTTAGAAGGCCCTCACGTTGTATAGCTATAGCGTTTAGACACCAAGGGTCAGCATTCAGGTATTGAGTGTCATGTATCGAGTAGAGATCCCATATGTTTGTAGATGTTTGGAAATTAAAGGTTACATCTATGGTAGGACCCCTGTAATGTGTGTAAATGTTTTAAACTTGCTTTGAATCTTTGCTAGATGTCATAATTTGAATCTAGTGATTGAGGAACCCTTCGATATTGCAATGTCGAAGTTAATAAATATCGTTGAAAATAATAGTTCAAACGAATGCAAATGTAACAAGATAAATTTAAAAAAGCAGAGTATTCAAAGTAGAAAATCAAACGATATATATGAAGCTCGCGATGTGTTGCCTTGTGGAGAAGCTGATTGTTTTGAGGATCTTTCATGTCAAGATCCTAGTGCCAACCGTGAGGAGACAGGATTCCAACGATGATGTAAGATCAGAGAATCCTTCAAGCCAGGATGATGAGGAAGTTGTATGTATTTTGATTGATGTTATGCGTGATTGATCTTATCTTGTTTCAAAGTATCATGTCCACATTATTAGAATAAGATCTAGGAAAGGAGATTGTGGTTTCCCCAATATCCCTCTGATGAATAAGATAATTAGTAATTGTATTCGTAAGATATAGTAAAAAAGCATAACCATAAAAGATCGTAAGAGTATAGAGATGATACGAATGGAACTTACGCTCCCTTGTTGCCATGCGAACAACTTCAACTTTGACGTCATTAGATATCTCTCGATCAGATTCGTTGTCATTTAAGATCTTGAAGTCAAGTTCCTCTGCATCAGGGGTCCTACGGTCAAGTTCCTCATCATTAGTGATCTTGATGTCAAGTTCATCTAGGTCTTGTTGAAGGGCATCGAATCTTGCAAAGTGATTTTTCATGGTGATGGGTTGGTGGTTGGTAGAAGGCGGATTAATTTTCTTTTGGCTACCAGCCCCACGGTGGGCACCACACTATTTTGGACAAAAAAAACAATCCACTTTTTGTTGCTTTGAGGGGTAGATAGTCAAATGTATTCAATCGCTTTTAATTGTACGATGAGAGAACGAAAATAATAATGATAAAATAAAGCATATATGTAATATTAACTGAATGTAAAACAATGTAAATAAATCAGAAATCCTTATATTTATTGGATGAAGTAACAACAAGCGATTAAAGACAAGAATACATGATCCAGGATTCCCGAGAAGCTGCTAAGAAGCTCTTGCGGATGCTAGAAAAATCGGGAGTGACGTAGGCTTCGTGTGTTCTTATCATCTTATGTTGTGTGTATGGGTGTATGGCTTGTACGTAGACCATATGTATACATGTGTGAGAGTGAATATGTAATCATAAGCGTAGATCTATAGGAGATAACAAGTTCAAGAGAGAGAGAGTGAAAGTGCGAGTGTACAAGTTGTGAATCTAAGAGCTAGGATGTCCATTCCAATGGTTGAGTTAAGGACTTATTTATATAGAATAATATACCAAAAAACTCTACCAACATTCTCCTAAAAGTGTGCCTCGTGGCAGGTCCGGTTAATTGGTTAGGCTCTCAGATAAAAAAAATTACCACTAATAAAAATAGGCCTATTAAAGTTTAAAAAAGTCCATTAAGGGGTCTTCGAGTATATATCCAAGCAGTTAAAACTTTATGGTAGTAAATTAGGTTTCCGTTTCGACTCCTACGGGCAGCGCCCAAGACCAAAAAAAAAGTCTATTAATGCTAAAAATTGCCCATTGATTATCTAATGTAAAAATTTTTTTATGAAAAGGCCTATATATTTATTATACTAAAAGAGACTCATTTATTTGTTATGTTTAAGGGCCCTCGAATTTTATTTCGCCCTAGGGCTCTTGATATATTTGAGACGGGCCTGCCTTAAGGTCACCAAGACTTGGTCAAATGTTGTTGAAAATGCTCTCAAGAATCTCAAGATTTCACAATTGTAGTTGGTACTATTGACAGATCCTCGAGCCAAGATCTTCGGTCAACCTAGTCGGGATCCTCAAGCCAAGATCCAAGCGACTTTGGGCCCTCAGTTTGGGGTCGTATGTTATCGACTTAGATTTCTCTTCAGCTAATTACAAGTTTTGGATAAGTTAGGTTCAAGTCTAAATGGGTAGATCAGGTCGGATTTTTTTATGTTCAATATGTTTTGACAACTCTAAATGCAGCCTAGTGGAGAAGAGAATTATTCTTAATCACCAAGTGGAGAGAGAGGGATGGAGAAGGCGACGTAAAATGAGGATGGGATTGAAACAAGAATCTCCACTTTATTGTAGGTCTCAATCTTATAAGTGTAACAATCTTATAAAAGAGTATGTGGTGTTGCTACCGTCATAGCAATTGTCATAATTTCACATAGTAAACCCATATTTAGATTATAAAATATTACAATTTAGGAACTTTTAGAACTTTTACACATATATTAAGACAAGTTTAAAATAGAACACTCATATATTTAATAAATAATATGTATTCCCGTACCTTGTACGGGTTTTTCTTAAATAAAACATTAATAATAAAATATTTTTAAATATATTTATT
Source organism: Fallopia convolvulus (assembly GCA_964016875.1). NCBI lineage: Eukaryota > Viridiplantae > Streptophyta > Magnoliopsida > Caryophyllales > Polygonaceae > Fallopia > Fallopia convolvulus. The sequence goes on from OZ024720.1 coordinate 13,811,039, forward strand.
ATTTGAGAAAAATAATCATGTAAATACTTAAATATAAATTTTGAATAAATATTTAAAATCAATAAATTATAAAAGTTGTTTATCTGAAACAATAATATTTTATTAGTATTACGAATTAAATTAATATCCAAAACATGATAATTTATTTAATTATGAAAATAGATAAGTAATAAGATTAAAACTTATCAATTTATTATATACATGGGACCGTTCAAAATAAACTTAATTATAGTGATATAAGATTGTAGGTACATTACACTATCTTTATATTAAACTTATTTATCTAAACCTAGCATATGCATTCCATCTAAAAATAAAATAAATATCCTAATATTGTAAAATATATAGCATAAAAATATCTTAATAATTTTCCTGTTTATCATATCCAAAAATAAAAGATTATTTTTTTTAAATTAAGAATGGGATTTTCTATCTATTGATTATAGTGATATAAGATTTTACATACATTACATTATCTTTATATTAAACTTAATTTTCCAAATATTTAGTTTTAATTAAAGGGGTAAATTGGTCCAATCTAAAAGTGACATGTGTCATTTAATAATTTTTTTAACCTCCCCTTTAGTATATAGTTATAATGATTGCTTTTACATTTACAATAAGTATTTCAATGTAACAACTCACGAGTAAATTTAATGAACTCAATTATTATTAACAATGTTGTAATCCAATAGGAAAATGTTTATTTTAATTTACACTTTTCATGACATGCATTGAAACTAGTATTGAAGTAAATGTATCCCTGCCTTAATTTGAAATGCTTTGCATTAAATAGTGAAAAAATGGACTTATATTTTAAAATTTCATTTGAATTTTAAAAGCCTCTAAATTGTGAAACGGAGGGAGTAGTATGTACGAGCTAGTTTTTTTTTAGACATAATTTTAAATATACTAGTTGTACCCGTCGTGCCTTGCACGACTATGACTTTACATTTTTTAGATATATTATAAAAAGATATTAATAAATAAAAATATATATAAAATTTAATGTAAGTAATTTATTGCCTATAATATGTATTAAAATTTTTTTGTTTTTTAAATCAAATTAAACAAATTAAATCCATATTATTAAGTTTAAAATTGAAGATAAACATATACTATTAAAATAAAATAATCTACATTACTCTTTTTCCTTGACAATATTTCATAGCCAAGTTTAACTTATTATACTCGTTGTGTCGTGCATGACTATATGGATTTAATACTTAATTTATTTAATGAATAGTATTTTAATTTAATATATATAAAAAAATAACGTATTTATTAAAAAAATCATTAAGTTGTGCCAATATAATGTGAGGTACAACTAAAGTTGTTAAAGTGAGTCCAATATAAGTTTGATAGATTAATGATAATTTATTTATGAAAAAGTATAAATAAAAATTATTTTAATTAGAATCATTAAAATTTATAAATGTTTTACAAAAATAATTAAATAGTTCAAAATAATGTAAATTCTATAATTTTTTTAATCAAATTCAATTCTTTAATTTTCAATAAAAACTTAAAAATATAATTAATAAGAAAAGATAAAAAAAATATGAATGAATATAGAATTTTTTTAAAGATAAAAATCTTTTATATTAACATAAATAATCCAAAAAGGAAATTAAGGAAGAGATAAAATGATCCAAAAATATAATCCAAAAATATAATTTTATATTAACATAAAAATCTTTTATATTAACTTAAAATCTTTTATATTAACATAAATAATCCAAAAATATAATTTTTTTATATAAAAATTTAATTTAGGCAAGTAGTTATATAAATATTAAAAATTTATTTTTTTTATCTAAATTTTATTTAAGATAAATTTTTTAATCTCTTACATAAATCTTTTACATAAATACATAAAATGATAAAGATAAATAAATTTTTTAATTTTTAATTAATTTTCGAATGAATTTTTTCCAAATATAAAATATAGTGTGTAATGTTAGTTTTTGATAGAAAAAATTAATATTAAAAATATCTTCCTACCTTATTATGATAGCAATCTATCATTATATATTAAAAAATCTTATGTTTTATTTTTTCTTTCTTTTAATTTTTTATTAAATATATTAGAATTTTGGTTTTTTTTATAAAAATTAGATACTTTCTCTTTGCCAAGGAGAAGACGCGGGTTCGATTCCCGCTATCCGCTCAAAGTTCAAGATGAATTTATTAGTATTTAGATTTTTAGAAAATTTAAAAGAAAAAATTATAAATAATAAGAATACAAAATTACTTTTTAAATATAAGGTGGGGTCAGAATTGTTTTGGTGGCTCAAAAAGGTTTGGATTTAATATATAGTTATAGATATATTGATGGATATTTCAAAGACATTATCATTTATATCGATATTTTTATTTCAAAGATATATATGTGACCATATGTACATATTTTTCTTATATTTTTGTAATTTATCTTTTACAAATATGATAAATATAATGTCCTTTTTTATCTATATTGGTAAAATATACTAATATTATTTTATCTTTATGTTTATTTGGAGATAGATTTTTACAAATATTATTTTATCTTTATGTATATTTGGAGATAACTTTTTTGCTTAATTAACTATAAAGAACTATTATTTTAATAAAGGTGTAATGTGGTGCAATGTGGTGGTAGAAACTACTTCGGCTTTAGTTATTAGTAATAAATTTAATTTAGGCAAGTAATTATAGAGTTTGGTTCAAATGAAACAAACTCTTATCCTAAAACGAACTCTTATCCTAAAACGAATGCACTTTTTATCGTTAGTAATGCACTTTTAATATAAAAGTGCATTGAAAAATACAAAAAGTGCATTACGAAAAAGTGCACTAAAAAATTTGAAAAGTGCACTAAAAAGTACGAAAAGTACAAATACGAAAAAGTGCACTCTGAAGTATGAAAAGTGCACTACTAACTACAAAAAGTGCATTCATTTTAGGATAAGAGTTCGTTTTAGGATAAGAGTTTGTTTCATTTGAACCAAACTCAGTAATTATATACATATTTAAAATTTTTAATTTTTTATATCTAAATTTGATTTAACATAGTTTTTTTTAATCTTTTACATAAATCTTTTACATAGATAGATAAAAGGATAAAGATAAATTATTATTTTTTAATTTTTAATTAAAATTCTAATTAAAATTTTCCAAATATGAAATTTAGTGGAATGTTAGTTTTAGATAGAAAAAATTAAGAGTAAAAATATTTTCCTACCTTATTATGATAACAATCTATCATTATATATTAAAAAAATCTTATTTTTTATTTTTCCTTTCTTTTAATTTTTTATTAAATATATTAGAACGTTGGTTTATAGATTTTTAGAAAATTTTAAAGTTAAAATTATAAGTAATAAGAATAAAAAATTACTTTTTAAATATAAGGTGTGGCCATAATTGTTCTGGTGGCTCGGAAAGGTTCTGATTTAATATATAGTTATAGATATATAGATGGATATTTCAAAGAAATTATCATTTATATGGATATTTTTATTTCAAAGATATATATGTGACCACATTTACATGTTTTTCTTATATTTTTTTAATTTATCTTTTACAAATATGATAAATATAATGTCCTTTTTTATCTATATTGGTAAAATATACTAATATTATTTTATTTTTATGTTTATTTGGAGCTAATTTTTACAAATATTTGTTTTATTTTATGTTTACTTGGATATAACTTTTTTGCTTAATTAACTATAAAAACTATTATTTTAATAAAGATGTGTTGTGGTGCAATGTGGTGGCAGAAATTGCTCCGGCTTTAGTAATTAGTAATAGATAGATAGATAGATATATTGATTTTAAGCGGAGAAGATCATCTACCTAGATGGTTCAGATGGACTATTATGCAAACTAAAAAACTTAAATGAGTTAAGACCTAACTATGTGAAATTAATTTACGTCACACCATGGAGCAAAAAAAAACATATTTGCCAATTTGTATATTTTTTATTTTAAAATTTTAGTAAATAAGACCCAAAATATATTTTAATTTTCAAATAACAAAGAAAATAGGTACATATAATTATAAATATGGTTAGAATTTCTTACCTACAATAATATCAATTTTGCTTGATTTATAAAATCGAACTTACCTTGTTCGAAATTGTCATTTTCATCAATTTGTCTGTAACCAAATTATCTTATTAGTTTGTACAATTTAGTTGTTTTGAGGACTAACAATGATTTGTAAAACATTCATACGGTTAAATACAAAAGCTAAAATCCAAAAATATAACCAATAAATCTTAGGGAAAAAAATTAAGTATATCTTAAATAAAAGATTCACCAAATCTTTTCAAATTTTGATCTCTATATATAAAAATCCATTACAATTTAACCAAAATAAAGTTATTTACAACATAATAATGAAATTTGGTATGAGCCACTATTATTTAAAAAAAAAAGTATGAGTAGATAAAAAATGAGTAATCTTATTAGTTTTATTGTATTTCAGATATTGACCTATTTTTAGAAGACTTGAGATTTTATTTGTATACTTTGGAAAAAAATATCTTCTTCCATATACGTAATCTCGGAATAAGTTTATATGGTATTTTTAGGAAAAAGAAAAATTACGGCAATTTTTATATGGTAATTTTAGTTTTTTTTTTATGAAAATCTTTTTATGATGTGTAAATGACATGGCAAATATATTAATAGAATAAGTTTATATGATATTTTTAGAAAAAAAGAAAAATTATGTTATTTAATATGGTAACGACATGTGGCAAAAGCTGAGATAGCGTAATATCGGAACGACATGTGGCAAAATCCTAGGTGGCGCATTGTGGTGGCTCCAAACCTTATTGCTTTTATATTTATAGTAGATTCACTTTAATTAAATTATTAGTAAATGGACGAACCTGATTAATTGTGTATTTTAGTCACCGTACTATGATGATCGATTCGACGAATATTGATTCTTTCTTTTATTTTAGATAATGCTAATTACATTCCTTGCAGCTTCAACCACACAATAAAGAACATATAAAAAAGTACAATAACTTAACATACACTCTCTAAATGCTTCTTAAAAGCACCGTACATTACCAAGAGTTTGTAAATTGAACAACAATGTTTACTCAAATCCCAAGTTCGCAAGGTGAATACATCTTAAACAGGCAAGGTCTTTTTACACAAAAATAATCCATATGTAGCTTCATCAAAGAAACAAATGTGAGAAAATTGATGGAGAACATATCACAACAGCTTAGCATATCGGTCCCAAGTACACAATATGTGCAGAGAGTATATTTACAGCACTTTAATCCTACAGTCCAATGTGGCAAATAAAAGATGCAAGTTAGAAAGCCAAATGATGCATCAAAAAATCATCATTCACTCTGGCTAATTGAATTAGCCCCAGAATTTGACATTTCATCTGCCAACATTCCCAAAATCTCATATATATCTTCACACCTCTCATGTTTTTTATCCTTAGACATAAAACAGCTAACAAAACCCGCGATCTCAATCCAGCTACAACCAACATCCTTCCTCAATCCTCTCTGCTGCATCTCGTGCCTAAGTCTATCAACATCTTCCCAACTTCCTTCATCTGCATAGATATTCGAAAGCAACACATGGTAACCGCTCATCCCACTTTCGTACTCCAACTCAAGCAATATATCACCAACAGCCTTTGCCAATTCGTATTCCCCATGAATCTTGCAAGAAGACAAAAGCGAACCCCAAGCTCGAATTGCGTATCCTTCTTTACCTAATTCTTCAGCAAACCGAAAAGCCTCTTTAAACCTCCCAACTCTTCCTAACATGTCCACAACACAACAATAATGCTCAGTTGAGGGCTTAATTCCAAACTCTGACTCCATTGAATTGAAAATCTTGAGACCTTCTTCAACTAAACCCGAATGACTGCAAGCAGATAACACTGCAACGAATGTAATTGAATCAGGGTTAACGCCGGAATCTTGCATTGAGTTAAACAGGGATAAGGCATTGTTTCCCATCCCGTGTTGAGCATAACCAGAAATCATACTAGTATAGGTAACGGAATTTTTAGCTTGTGTTCTTAGGAAAACATTTTCTGCAGAAGCAATTGAGCCGGATTTTGAGTACATGTCAACTAGAGCAGTCCCCACAAAGAGATTATGGTCAAAGGAATGTCGAATTGAAAACCCGTGGAGCTGTTTCCCCAGGGAAATGCTACCAATTTGACTGCAGGCTGGTAAAACCGAAGCTATAGTGACAACATTCGGTAACATATTGGTCGGACACATTTGACCCAAGACGGTAAAAGCCTCATTGAACAGTCCATTCTGAGTAAATCCGGAAAGCATGGCATTCCAAGTGGCTAGATCTTTATACTTAGAGTTGGTGCTCTCAAATAACTGTTGTGCTTTTTTAATCAACCCACACTTTCCATACATGTCTATAAGGTAACCGTCCATGCCCTCAAATTGGATCCTTCTCCTAATAAGATAAGCATGGGTTTGTTTTCCAATGTCAATATTTCTAAGATTTGATGCTGCTGATAGCAGAGCAGTGGCTGTCACCGAGTCCACCATAAACCCTTGCTTTTGCATTTCAAGCACAAGCATCAGCCCTTCTTCATCGAACCCATTTTGGACTAGAGCGGTAACCATGGTATTCCAAGACACAGTGTCTCTTTCAGTCATTTTATCAAACACCTTAAAAGACTCACTGATGAGATTACACCTTGAATACATGACAACAACAGCATTTAAAACAGTGATGGACACAGCTAACGGGCTCTTGACGACTTGAGCATGGAATTGCTGGCCAATTGAGAGCTGTTGTAACTGGGAAGCCGCTGTAAGTGCTTGAACAAAGGTCAGGACATCAAGAGTTGTGTTTTCTGACTCAAGAGCTTCAATAAACAGATCAAGCGCTTCAACATAGCAACTGTTTTGAACATACCCACTAATCATAGTGTTCCAAACCTCCACATTCTTCTCCAAACATCCATCAAAAACCCTCCTAGCCAAATCCACAGAGCCCATCTGTGAATACATAGAAATAGCAGAGCTCACTGCAAATACGTCATCAGAAAACTCGCAGCCAGATTTCGCAAGCAACCCATACAAAGCATTAGCAACTTTAAACCTACCGGTCCCAGAAGCAGCAGGAAAAACATTAACAAAGCTAACCGGGGTCGGCTTAATCCCCATCGACATCATCCTCCTAAACAGTTTTAGAGCTTCCCTGAACCTATCCGTCTTTGCATACCATGAAATCATAATATTCCAAGACACAACATCCCTCTTCTTCATCATGTTAAAGACTCTCCGAACCAAATCAATCGAGCTCGGAGCAGAATTGGCAACCAAGCAAGTGGAGTACATATTCAGCAAGGAATTAAACACAATCCTGCTAGCAAATATGTTAGAGCGGAGCACATGGGCATGAACAGCCTTACCAGCGGACAACTGAAGTGTATCAGCGCAGGCCTTGAGGATGGAGGAGTAAGTGTAAGAGTCGCAATCCGTGGATGGAGTATACCTCATACGAGAGTAAAAGGAGAGAGCTTCGCCGGGCATCTCGTTACAGATGAAACCGATGATGATTGTGTTCCATAGGACAGTGGTTGGGCGAGGCAATGCGTCGAACAGTTGGCGGGCAAGGTGAGGCTGGCCTTCTCTGCATAGGTGGCTTAGGCGGGTGCGGATTGTAGGGGTTTTGGAGGTCGGAGGGGGTTCGTCTAGGTGAAAAGAGAGGTGGGTTGGCGGTGGTTGTGGCGGCGGTGTGGGGTGGTGGCGGTGGCGGGGGATGGTGTGGGGTGGTGGAGGCAGAGCTGGGGTGGACATTGGAAGTTGGATGAGAAGGGGAATTAGAGGATTCCAGTTTGATTGCTACACATCTGCAGATGATTGAAACTAGAAATGTAGATACATTGAAAATGGATTCAGATTGAAAGCATTGCTTCGGATTTCTGTTGTCCACTTCACCATCCGCTCGTTTTCGTTATCTTCTGCCGCTCCTTTTTTTCCCCTTTATTTCCTTAATCTGTGTTTTTGGGATTTTAACGGCACAACCGCACAAACCCTAGTTATTCATTACTATGTAGGTTGGGACTGCATTTTGAAGTTGAAACAAGAATTTTGGGCTAATAAATTGATATGTCCGTGGGAAAAAAATAAAATAAAATCAGTTACCAATCTCGAATTTGTAATGTTAAAACAACGGGAAATCTATATACACACATAATATTTTCTCGGCGCACAAGATTTGGCACGCTTCATGAAGCGAGTCGCTTCATAATGCGAGCCATATACGGATACCCGAACTGATTTTTTACAGAATCGGCAAAATGACACGCTTCACGAAGCGTAAGGAAATATTGTGCGATTTCCTTACCCAATCCAATATTTTTTTACATGTATAGGCTCCTCTCGTCGATAGCTTCGATTTGATAGGTAATAAGCTCAAATCCGACACCCGAGCAAAAAGTTATGAGCGTTTTAAGATTGGACATACGCAAACTACTTTAACATGATGTTTTATTTAAGATATGATTTAAGATAACACTTAGTATATAATATTTTGGGACGGTTTATGTTTATCGTAAGTATTAGGGTTTAGGGTAAGACTTTCTCGTTAACCAATAACTATTTATTTTATGATTTCAGTTAATTAAAATCATTAACGAAAATCGACCATTTAATCTCTGTTGATCAGAGATTTGTTAACCGAATTTTTGGTTCGGTTTTCTCGTTAAACTTTAACTATTATTTAATTTTATATTATAAGAATACACGTACAGCAATAAAGTCATCGGCTTTATATTAAAAATATTATCGCTCGGTTAAAATTTCAAAATAAATATTATTTTACATGGTGGTTATGTTTTAAATTGTCTTTACAATATGTATTATATATAACAATTTAGGAGTTAAATATTTAAAAAAGGCATATTTAACTAATCAATTATGAAAATATAAAATAATATTTTTAAAATCAAATATAATTTCAAATTCTGAAAATAAGCATGTAATTCCATTAAGACGAAATGTATTTAATATTTTTCTATAAATTAAAAATTATATTTTGGTTTTTCGGTTAATTGAAAATATGAATATGTCGATCCGTAACCAACCTGTAAAACCGAGAAAATATCAGTTTGGTTAATCAAACCAAAATTTTAACATATATAAGTTAGGTTACCCTAAAGCCTTACTTTAAACATAAACCACAACCTACCATAAACATTAAACCTTACCCTAAATTCGACCTTAAGCCTTATCTTAAACCCTTTACTCAAACTCGACTATAAACCCTAGACCTTACTTAAAACCCTATACTTAGGCCTTGTTGTAGTACCCTTATCCAAACCCTAAGCCCTAAAAATATATACTCTATCCTAAATCACATACCTAAATCCTAAACTTCACTAAAAATCTACAATAAACCCTAAACCTTACTCAATATCCTACCTTAAGACTCGTCTTAAATGCTACACTCACACTAGACCTTATCTAAAACCCTACCCTTAAGCCTTGATTTAAACCATACATCCAAATCCTATACTATATCACATATCCAAACTGTAAACCTCATTCAAATCCTACCCAAAACCTTAACCCTTACCCCAAACCCTACCATAAAGCCTTACCCTAAACATAAACTCTAACACTTACCAAAAAATCTTATTCTATGCTTTATCTTAAATCTTATCCTAGATAAACGACGTGTGAAAGTAGTATGCATATGTCCAATCTTAAAACGTGCATAACTTTTTGCTCGGGTGTCGGATTTGAGCTTATTACCTATCCAATCGAAGCTATCGACGAGAGGAACCTATATAAGTAAAAAGAAATTGGATTGGGTAAGAAAATCGCACAATATTGTCTTACGCTTCGTGAAGCGTGCCATTTTGCCGATTCTGTAAAAACCCGCTCAGGTATCCGTATATGGCTCGCATTATGAAGCGACTCGCTTCATGAAGCGTTCCAAATCTTGTGTGCGGAGAAAAAAATACGTGTGTATATATCCTCAGCCTAAAACAAAGCACATATTCTTGAAATTTGCACTATGTAGGTTGAACATATCAACATCTCTGTTTATGGAAAGACACCAACCATAAGGAATTTCATCTCGAATGAGTAGTTGGATATTCATTAATCGATTTTTCTAACATACGTCTGAAGAGTATAGGTTAAACTCCTAAAAATGATAATTTTTTATAAATTTATACTTATTTTAAATTAATTAATTTTCATAAAAAAATTTATTAATTTCCTAATAAGATTTTAATTTTCTTTATTTTATTTTTTTTGGTAGAAGGAGAGACAGTACTCTCCGGCCTCTCAAGGAGGCGTTTTATTAATAATAAGAAAATGGGCTAAGTAGTCATCAAACGGGGGATAGCCCGGCCCCTAACATCATTGAAAAGCGATAAATAGATCCCCTCCGGCGGGGCAAGCAATACATGATATCCTAACGATAAATTAAAAGCAAAATCCGCGAGGCGATCCGCAACGGTATTCGCCTCACGGTACACGTGACGGAATCGGATGGACCAATTCCTACGAATAAAGCCTTGGCATTGATTAACCAGGCTAAAGAGTGGGTGACTCTTATTCATGTTCTTATTCAAGAGTTGGACTACCAATTGGGAGTCCGACTCAAGAATAACATGACGTAACCATTGTCCCAAGCCATACACAATCCGTTAAGTACTCCCCAAATCTCCGCCATAGGTACTGAGCAGGACCCGATATGATGCGCTAAACCCTTGATCCAATTTCCTTCGTTGTCTCGGATTAGTCCACATGTTGTTGCCATCTCGTTCCTTACTGCACCATCTGTGTTTATCTTGACCCATCCTTCTTCCGGTTTACACCAACTGACCTCCTGCATACATTTACTTTGAATAGGACTAATAATGGAACCCTTACCAACCGCTATGATAGCTTCAGATGTTTTTTCTTTTATGAATTTTGGCTTGTCCTGAATCGAGATATCTTCGCCGAACACTCTTGCACATTTCCACCGCCAAATCCACCAGATTGCAGTCGCGAACAGCTCATTCCAGTTCCCCATTGGTCCTTTCTTGTTTGTTAGAATATTAGTTCGCATCCAGCAGGCGAAAATATCCCGGAAAAAAGAAGAGTTAATGTCAAAAGCGTTCAAATTCAACCAGATAGCACTTACCTGAGAGCAGTCCCTAAACAGGTGTTCAAAGTCCTCTTCGTGCGCTCCACAGATGACACACTGGGCGCTGGTACTGATGTGCCTTCGGCGTCGTTCAGCATTGGTCATCACCCCTCCTTTGCTAGCCATCCAGATAAAGCTCCTAATTCTCTCAGGAACCTACAATTTCCAAATTCTGTTGTAAAAGCTGTTGTCAACCCCTTTCCTGTCCAAATTGCCCTGAATAAGATTATACCCTGAAGCAACAGAGTAATTTCCATCCTGTTCTAGTCCCCAGCAGAGCTCATCATCCGTGTATTCATTATCTTCGAACACAGCAGTAGCAGCAAGCTTCAACATGCCTGCAGCAGGAAGAGACGCCTTCAATTTAGCCCAATTCCATCCAAGACCACGCACCCAATACTCGCCCACAGTAGCCTGCCTATCAATCGCATCAATCGGACCCGTAGCCAGTTCGATGAGAGGGACCTCCATGAGCCATTATCGCTCCAAAACATGATAGAGTTGCCATTCCGTAACAGCCATTTGGAACCTTTGACAACAACCTCAGAGATACCCTTTTTTATGCTTTTCCAGAAGTGTGAAGCCGACGAAGATCGTCCCAGCGCTGTATCAATGTACTTATGCTTCAAAACTGAAGTCCAAAGAGAGTTCTCCTCCATTAAGAACCGCCACCCAAGCTTTCCTAACAAGGCCAGGTTCAGCTCCCTCATGGTTTTTATACCAAGACCACCATGATTTTTTGGTTTAGTAACTTCCGACCAAGCTACTTTATGCATTCTTCTTTTTTCCATAGTGCTACCCCAAATGAAGCCCCTATTAATCTTGTCAATTTGTGTACACAAGCTAGCCGGGATAAGAGCGGTAGACATAGAGTACATCGGGAGAGAAGTCAAAACCGACTTGACCAATGTAACCCTTCCCGCAAGGCTAAGAGAATGAGTTTTCCAGCCCGACAACTTTGAGTGGAATTTGTCTAAAACTGCAGCAAAGGTTTGCTTGTTAACCTACTTGTGAAGAATGGGCATTCCGAGGTAATTACCAAGGTTAGACGTGACCAAAAAACCACTTGCCTCTTCTAGTCTATGCTTCAACTCACTGTTGGTATTCGGGGACACAAAGATTTTTGATTTAGTAGGATTCACCCTTTGACCAGAAGCCCCACAAAAAATCTCAAGGCATCACTTAATAATTCGGATTTGATCCACTGAAGCCTCAGCGAAAAGCATGATATCATCGGCAAAGAAAATGTGGGACATAAGTGGCCCATTCCTAGTCAACTTTATCGGCTTCCACTCCCTAGACTCAATCACATTAGAAATAATATGACTGAGTCGCTCTAAACAAAGAATGAAAATGTAAGGAGAGATTGGGTCTCCCTGACGAACTCCTCTGGAGGCGGTGAACTGGGTCGTCAACTCCCCATTCCAAAGAATTTGCATCCGAGGCGATGAAATGCAGGCCATGACCCAATTGATCTATTGATTCGGAGCACCCAAAACCTGTAATGTGGACTTAATAAAGTCCCAATCAAGCCTATCATAGGCTTTCTCCAAATCGAGCTTAAGGACCATCCAACCTTTCGCCCCTTTCTTTCTGCGCATCGAATGAACAACCTCCTGAGCAATCACAATGTTATCAGCGATGAGTCTACCGGCAACAAAGCTTCCTTGATTGGGACTGATGATCTCAACAAGGAAGGGTTGAATCCGGTTCGCAAGAATCTTCGTGATGACTTTGTAAATTACATTACACAAGCTTATCGGACGGAATTGATTAATGTGCATCGGTTTCGCCACCTTTGCCAAAAGCACAATTAAAGTGTCATTAACACCTTCCTGAAGGACACTAGTTTGGAAGAATTCTTTAACAAAAGAAATGACTGAATTTCCCACTATTTCCCAACACCGTTGAAAAAACCCGGCTTGAAACCCATCAATTCCCGGCGATTTGAACGAACCCATATGCTTGACCGCCTTCCAAACCTCCTCTGCAGTAACCGGTTTGTCTAAATTCCTGGTCCACTCTTCATTCAGTCCAGAGAACATCCAATCCATATTCAACTCACAGTTTCTGTCCTGTTGATCTTCACTATAAAGATTCTTGAAAAACTCAGTAGCCAATGCTTCAAGCTCGCTTTTGTCCTCAGTCCATCTTCCGTCATCACATTTCAGCCCCTCTATACGGTTTTGCTTCCTTCTAATAATCTTGGATGTATGAAAGAAGGAGGTGTTCCGATCCCCAGAATTAAGCCACTGCTCTCTAGATTTTTTGATACCAAAAAATTTCCTCTTGTTCAAGAACAATCTCAAGATCTCTTTGTAGCTTTTCCTCCAATTCAATCAACCTACTCGTCTGATTCCTTCCAATCTGAATTTGAATCTTGCCAAGCTGGTCAATTAACGCCTTTTTTCTTTGATCAATGTTCCCAAAAACTTTTTTATTCCACCGCAATAGCTCCTCCTTCAAAGCCGGTAAAGCTCGAGGTGTCTCCAAATCCACACACCAGCTTTGCTTAATTTTGTCTTTAAAATCCGGATGGGACAACCAAGCCGCCTCAAATCTAAACGGCCTCCTCCTTTTATTCAAACTGATCTCGGGTTCAAAGTTAAGAAGAATGGGACAATGATCATAGGAGAATTTGGGTAAATGTTTTACTCGCGCTTCCGACCAACGAAGACGACCATCCACATTCATGAAAATACGATCAAGTCTCTTCGAAACAATTGACGTAGCTGATAATCTTCGACTCCAAGTAAAGCTCGGTCCCATAAAATCCAAGTCAATTGATCTATTGATTCGGAGCACCCAAAACCTGTAATGTGGACTTAATAAAGTCCCAATTAAGCCTATCATAGGCTTTCTCCAAATCGAGCTTAAGGACCATCCAACCTTTCGCCCCTTTCTTTCTGCGCATCGAATGAACAACCTCCTGAGCAATCACAATGTTATCAGGGATGAGTCTACCGGGAACAAAGCTTCCTTGATTGGGACTGATGATCTCAACAAGGAAGGGTTGAATCCGGTTCGCAAGAATCTTCGTGATGACTTTGTAAATTACATTACACAAGCTTATCGGACGGAATTGATTAATGTGCATCGGTTTCGCCACCTTTGCCAAAAGCACAATTAAAGTGTCATTAACACCTTCCTGAAGGACACTAGTTTGGAAGAATTCTTTAACAAAAGAAATGACTGAATTTCCCACTGTTTCCCAACACCGTTGAAAAAACCCGGCTTGAAACCCATCAATTCCCGGCGATTTGAACGAACCCATATGCTTGACCGCCTTCCAAACCTCCTCTGCAGTAACCGGTTTGTCTAAATTCCTGGTCCACTCTTCATTCAGTCCAGAGAACATCCAATCCATATTCAACTCACAGTTTCTGTCCTGTTGATCTTCACTATAAAGATTCTTGAAAAACTCAGTAGCCAATGCTTCAAGCTCGCTTTTGTCCTCAGTCCATCTTCCGTCATCACATTTCAGCCCCTCTATACGGTTTTGCTTCCTTCTAATAATCGTGGATGTATGAAAGAAGGAGGTGTTCCGATCCCCAGAATTAAGCCACTGCTCTCTAGATTTTTTGATACCAAAAAATTTCCTCTTGTTCAAGAACAATCTCAAGATCTCTTTATAGCTTTTCCTCCAATTCAATCAGCCTACTCGCCTGATTCCTTCCAATCTGAATTTGAATCTTGCCAAGCTGGTCAATTAACGCCTTTTTTCTTTGATCAATGTTCCCAAAAACTTTTTTATTCCACCGCAATAGCTCCTCCTTCAAAGCCGATAAAGCTATGCTTGACCGCCTTCCAAACCTCCTCTGCAGTAACCGGTTTGTCTAAATTCCTGGTCCACTCTTCATTCAGTCCAGAGAACATCCAATCCATATTCAACTCACAGTTTCTGTCCTGTTGATCTTCACTATAAAGATTCTTGAAAAACTTAGTAGCCAATGCTTCAAGCTCGCTTTTGTCCTCAGTCCATCTTCCGTCATCACATTTCAGCCCCTCTATACGATTTTGCTTCCTTCTAATAATCGTGGATGTATGAAAGAAGGAGGTGTTCCGATCCCCAGAATTAAGCCACTACTCTCTAGATTTTTTGATACCAAAAAATTTCCTCTTGTTCAAGAACAATCTCAAGATCTCTTTGTAGCTTTTCCTCCAATTCAATCAACCTACTCGCCTGATTCCTTCCAATCTGAATTTGAATCTTGCCAAGCTGGTCAATTAACGCCTTTTTTCTTTGATCAATGTTCCCAAAAACTTTTTTATTCCACCGCAATAGCTCCTCCTTCAAAGCCGATAAAGTTATGCTTGACCGCCTTCCAAACCTCCTCTGCAGTAACCGGTTTGTCTAAATTCCTGGTCCACTCTTCATTCAGTCCAGAGAACATCCAATCCATATTCAACTCACAGTTTCTGTCCTGTTGATCTTCACTATAAAGATTCTTGAAAAACTTAGTAGCCAATGCTTCAAGCTCGCTTTTGTCCTCAGTCCATCTTCCGTCATCACATTTCAGCCCCTCTATACGATTTTGCTTCCTTCTAATAATCGTGGATGTATGAAAGAAGGAGGTGTTCCGATCCCCAGAATTAAGCCACTGCTCTCTAGATTTTTTGATACCAAAAAATTTCCTCTTGTTCAAGAACAATCTCAAGATCTCTTTGTAGCTTTTCCTCCAATTCAATCAACCTACTCGCCTGATTCCTTCCAATCTGAATTTGAATCTTGCCAAGCTGGTCAATTAACGCCTTTTTTCTTTGATCAATGTTCCCAAAAACTTTTTTATTCCACCGCAATAGCTCCTCCTTCAAAGCCGATAAAGCTATGCTTGACCGCCTTCCAAACCTCCTCTGCAGTAACCGGTTTGTCTAAATTCCTGGTCCACTCTTCATTCAGTCCAGAGAACATCCAATCCATATTCAACTCACAGTTTCTGTTCTGTTGATCTTCACTATAAAGATTCTTGAAAAACTCAGTAGCCAATGCTTCAAGCTCGCTTTTGTCCTCAGTCCATCTTCCGTCATCACATTTCAGCCCCTCTATACGGTTTTGCTTCCTTCTAATAATCGTGGATGTATGAAAGAAGGAGGTGTTCCGATCCCCAGAATTAAGCCACTGCTCTCTAGATTTTTTGATACCAAAAAATTTCCTCTTGTTCAAGAACAATCTCAAGATCTCTTTGTAGCTTTTCCTCCAATTCAATCAACCTACTCGTCTGATTCCTTCCAATCTGAATTTGAATCTTGCCAAGCTGGTCAATTAACGCCTTTTTTCTTTGATCAATGTTCCCAAAAACTTTTTTATTCCACCGCAATAGCTCCTCCTTCAAAGCCGATAAAGCTCGAGGTGTCTCCAAATCCACACACCAGCTTTGCTTAATTTTGTCTTTAAAATCCGGATGGGACAACCAAGCCGCCTCAAATCTAAACGGCCTCCTCCTTTTATTCAAACTGATCTCGGGTTCAAAGTTAAGAAGAATGGGACAATGATCATAGGAGAATTTGGGTAAATGTTTTACTCGCGCTTCCGACCAACGAAGACGACCATCCACATTCATGAAAATACGATCAAGTCTCTTCGAAACAATTGACGTAGCTGATAATCTTCGACTCCAAGTAAAGCTCGGTCCCATAAAATCCAAGTCAACAAGACCCAAACCAGTACTCCACTCATTAAAGACATTAGAATCGGTGTGAAGATTCCCCGCTCCACCGTCCCTTTCATGGCTGAACATAATACAATTGAAGTCCCCTCCTACCACAACCGGCCCAGACGTTCTTTTAACTGCTCTCTTCAACTCATGCCAAAACGAGACCCTCCTCTTGGCCGAGGGCGGCCCATAAACAACAAAGAGATTACAACTAGCCCCCATGTCACTGAAAGTCGCATGTATAAAATTTCTGTTTTTCTCCACAATATCAAGCTTCACCTTACTATTTTTCCAAAATAGCCAAATACCTCCAGCATAGCCCTCAGCTTCGACTCTAGTACAATTGGTGAAATCAATTGTTGTCATTCTATCACAAATTCTATGTGAAGTAGCACCCGAAACTCGCGGTTCAAAGATAGCTAAAATATCAACTTTGTGGTTACGAACCATATAGCGAATAGCTCTACGAAAACCTGTTTTGCCTGCACCGAAACAATTCCACAATAAGACATTCATCATAAACACATAAAGAGGAGAGAAAACATGAAACATGAGTAAAAATAAACTCAAAAGGCCCTTAAGCCAGATCATTTTCCGCCATGGCGGAATCATCATGGATAGCGGAGTTTATAACTCCTTGCTGTTGACCCGATCTATTTGTGTCTGAATCAGTGCCTTCCTCAACCAAATTCTGATGAATCACCATCTCGAAATCATTATGCTCTGATCGCTCTCCCGGGTCAGGTTCAACCGGTTGAGCCATCAAGTTATCCCTCCCTGGCGACGTGAAATTCTGATTGAGAAGTTCCGTTCCACTCTGTCTCTGTCTCTTCTTAGGCCCATTCTCTTTAATAGTACTTGGCCCAACAGGCCCAGCATTAGTCTTAGTTTTTGCCGAGAATATGCCTTCTGTTCTCCCAATCTTGGGTTTTCTTTTATCTACATGGGTTCTGGTGTGGTTAAGCCCACCATTGTTCCCTACATTAAACACCAACGGCCCATCATTCGGATTCTTCACCTTGTCCATGTGGACTGTCTTGCCCTTGGATAAGTTTGAATCTTCCAACCCCAAAATTTTTTCCGCTATTTTCTCCTCATTTTTTTCCACCTCAGAATGAGCCCGTTCTTTTAAAGCACCACTTTCCTTTTTGTTATAGCTGCTCGAATTTCCAGGAACAATATCCTCCCCACTTACATAATCCATGCTTTCCTTTCCTGAGATATCAAGAGCTCCCAATCGATTCACGGGCAAAAATAGTTGCCTAGAATCGGGATAGTGCTTATCCTTTCCTTTTCCATTTGGAATCGGAAGATTCTTCGGATCTGCTTTCGGGTCAACTTTCCGACCACCCTCCGTCGCCGGATTCTTTGGTTCATCACCAGCTTTACTCTTCCCCTTCATTGGTTTTGGTTTTCTAGCCACAGTCATCCATTCCCCGTAAGTGCCACGACCTTCGGTACTATCAGTCAGGGATTCCCCAGTTTTCATACTCGAGGCGTTATTGTTTCCTGCACCCCCCTCAGAATTCTGATGCATTGAGTCCGTTTGAGTTGAAGACGCCGACCTGAAAGGACAATTATTTCTAACATGGCCAAATCTTCCACACCTAAAGCATATTGTAGGAATGCCCTCATATTCTATTAAGTATCGATCCCCATTGATGCTAATAGCTCCCTTTAGCGGTCGTTCAAGATCGACTTCAATACAAATCCTAGCGAAACGACCCCTATTCGTATATAACGTTTTGGGGTCGACTTTGATCGGTCTTCCAATACCCGTAGCCACTTTCAAAAGAATTTTCTCTTCATAAAGTGTCATTGGGAGACCAGACAGCCGGATCCAAATTGATGCTGTTTTGATCGGATCCGACGTACGGAATTTTGGTGACCAACTCCGGACTGAAAGACAACGTCCGAAAACCGTCCAAGGTCCATTCGTTAAGGCCGCCATGTAATCCTCTTCACAACCAAATCTGACCAAAAAACATCCATGCTCCAAATCGATAATTTGAAAACGAGAATTAGTCCACCACATTTCCCGTATCTTCTTCTCCATGATTTGGAGAGCAATCGGTTGGCCCAGAAGCTTGACCACAACCGACCACGACCACACTGAGGCAAGAGCTTCCATCACATCATCTGCAATAACCACGGTCGGATCACCATTCTCGCCGTCCAGAAAAGACACGTCAATCTTCCCTTCAAGGAACGCTTCATCCAGCATCGTCTTAGTTTGGTGCACCCCGCCTACCGCGACCTCTTTCCATGAGAATTTTCGATCTGGAGGATCTCCCGGGGGAGGGTCCCTTGAAGAGATCTCCACTTGCATTCCCTCAATGTTCGAGCGTTGGCTCGCCGGTGCAAAGACCGGATTGGATACCACGTTCATCGGAGAGTTCGTGTCAAAAGAGAGCGTTTTTTAATGGAGTACAGATTTACATTAATGCAAAAAAATTTAATTTTCTTTATTAATATGCTTAAGCTATGCTCTGAGGACATAGGTTAGAAAAACCTTTCATTAATATAAAATATTTCTTAGAGCAACATTCACCGTTTGTACTAAAAAAGTTGTATGCTCTACTGTTGGACTCAAAGCTAGGCCCAAATTATAACATTAGACTAATTTTATAGTGGGTCGTTATTGATCCTTCCATAATTACCCTACCTGATAATCAACTTTTAATGAATGAAAAGTAGCTGCCTTTTTCTTATTCCAATGTAGATGTGTCTTCATAAATTTCGTCATTTATCTAGCTCACCTAATCACTCACTTCTTTATGTCAATTAATCATTGTTGTATTGATCTATTTTCGCTGAGCTCAACATGGTATTAGAGCCATGTCGAATGAAGATCCACCTCTCAAAACAGAGATTGTAACTACTCCTCAAGGCAAAGAGCTAAATCCTCCACCACTAGAATCTTCTTCAATGTCAATGTCGACTGAAATTGAAGCAAGGGAGCTCTATCTTCACCATTCGGACCATCCAAATTACATCATTCCACAAGCCTTCTTAATGAGATAAATTTTAGCCATTGGAAGTGCTATATAGAATTGTCTCTCACGGCAAAGAACAATGCGGGGTTCGTCATCGGCAACTGCAAAAGGCCAAGCCCAACCTCGCCTCAGTATGGACAATGGGAACGAGTGCATAATATGGTACCATCTTGGCTACTACATTTAGTAGAAAAGGAAATCGATGAGTCGGTCTTGTATTGCAAAACGACTCTATAAATTTGGAAAGAGCTGCAGTCCTGGTTCGGAAAATCCAATAGGACCCGATTGTTTCAAGTTCAAAGGGAGTTCAACTCCATCTCACATGGGAAGTATGTCTATCACTACTTACTTTACCAGATTAAAGAAACTAATGGATGAACACATGTTGATGATTCGAGATTATGTGTGTGAATGTGGATCGACTGTTGTGATGAACAAAATTGTTCAAGATCAACAAATTGTTCATTTTTAATGGGTCTAAATGAGAACTTTTCCACTGCAAAAGGGAATGTGTTGATGATTAACCCCCACCCACGCTAAATGAGGTATATCAACTGATTTTACAAGAGGAGGAGAAAAAGCGTTTGAAAAATACCAAGTCAGAGACAGACGTTGTGGCCTTTGCTTCAAAAAGGAATGGAGAGGTGCAGAAAACAACTCCAAAATACTGTGAACATTGTAGAGTGGGTGGGCATTCAACTAACAAGTGTTGGAAACTTACAGTTATCCACATAAATCTTCTTTTGAGAGCGGATTGTTTTGTGAAAATTGCAAGCTTGACAGTCATAAAACTGATAAATGCTGGAAAGTTGGGAAACCTAGGAAAACCACTCAAAAAGGGACAATTATCACCAGATTTTGTGAGCATTGTAAAGTGAGTGGCCATACGATGGATCGATGCTAGAAACTTAATGGGTATCCACAGGGAAAGGTCCAAAAAGTTGCAGCTCAAACTTCCTTATCTGGCCACAATAATGATGTGATCCACCCCGAGGTCAATCAAGGTTCGTTTTCAAGCTTGTATCGTCACTCTTGAAGCTCATGCTCAATCCCGTTCGCGTCCAAGTCCGTGGGATGTATTTCTTTATTTTAAAAATTCTAGATTTGTATTATTATATGAAAGTATTAAAGAGGTAGTAAGTGAGGTGGTAGTTAATATGGTAGGTGAAAGTGAACACGAAGGGTTGTTTGTAACCCAATTTTATGTGCCTATTTATAGGCATTTTGTTCTTCTTGTTTAGGCACGTTTTGAACATCAATCAAAAGACAATGAAAGCTCTTTAGCTTCGTTTTACTTTCTAGAAACATCTCCCTGGTTCGTGTGTAATATCGAACACCAAACCAATCTTCCTCCTTGGGTGCGTGATATCCCTTAGGAGTAGATCAAATTGTTCTTCTTTGAGTGGTGAGTAATATCCGCCATAATTAGTCCACTTATCCCTCACTTTCATCCTAAGATATCAACATCAAATCACCATTATCATCCATACCACATTCACAACTGTCATCCAAAGCAATCCACGTGTGGATCACTCTTTCGCGGAACTCTCTATGACCCCTCAGTAAAATTAACATAACTTTCGAATCCATAAACCAACCTCTCTCAAATACTTAGGACAGAAACTAGACTTTCGGATCTACTCCTCGAGTCGGAATCACTCAAAGAGTCCGGACAAGGGAGAACAAGCTAGTTGAAGGCAAGCGCGCCTGATTTCTGGGTTTTTGTTGTCGATTCCTTGGAAGTCTAGGAGGCTTACCTTGCACTATGAACTTCAAGATCCTTGATTTTCATCAAACAACAACTCAAGTTCACTGAATCACCAATGTATGAACAAATCATTAATCTTCTCCAGCATCATCATACTCACTCTTCTTCAAGCGAAAGTTCTTCACACCATACAACCTTTCTAGTAGGTACAAGCTTCACTTCATTTTCTTATGGTAATAAGTCTAATTGGATTCTTGATAGTGGCACCTTAGACCATATGATACCAAACCTTCATCTTTTATTTTTTCTTGTTTTGAAATTCTAAAAACTACTTAAAAAATTAGTAATTACCACTATTTTTTAAACTAGTTTATATGTATCTGCAAATAGACCCTCAAACTAATTGAAACGGAATGTTGGGATCAATTGATTAAATAAACACCTTATGAATAAAATTTCATGATATATATAATCTCATTAAATTGGAATGAAAATGAAAAAATAGGGTCAGATCGATGTCAAAAAAGACCAAGAACCTTACAAATTAAGAGTTACATTCAATCTCTAGATGAACTCATGTATGTATATAAAAAGCTACATCAGGATCGAGATCTCTGCTTCCTTATGTACAATTGGCACTCAACAAGTTCATACGACGCCCTTCGAAATCCACCCTAGCTCAGTCGCTCCAATCTCGATAAAATTCATCTTTTGCACTAGGCATTGCGTCGCATATAGAATAAGCATTCATATATGCCTATATAAAGCTTATAGTTACCTCACAAATGCCTTGCTATACACGTGTTCATCTCCAACATTATACGTCCATGTCGTGCCTCAACTGTACAATTAAGCACTGTATTTCTACATGAGATCGATGTACACATACGTATATCCCCGCATTATATATACACAACAACACACAAAAATTCCATGCATGCCTTTTCCATCAAAAAAAATATCAATCGAATTGAATCAACTCGTTCTTGCCTTGCTCGTGTATGTATCCTTCCTTAATCTGAGTGTCCTGCGCTTTGTCATGGCTCTCTTGCTCATCATCAATAGCCATGATCTTTGCCAGGCTGATCTTAGGCGAGGGACCACTAGCCTTCGCCTTCGCCGGCAGAGTCACTAGTGGGGCCCCCTTCTTCATCATCACATCATTAAAATTATTATTGTTATTATTATTGATATGTAGTTCGTCCTCCCTCTTGATATCAGAGGGAGGGAGGAAGCAATCATTAGACAAGCCTTTGATGTTAAAGTCGACCTCCTCAATTGACCAGGTTTCCTCCATACGAGTCCTAGAATGGTTATCAGGCTCATCACCGTACCGAAAGAGAGAGACAGAGGTACGACCCGAGTGGGCAATGTTGACACCCTCGATGGTACGGTAGTCTGAGATGGACGACTCCATTGTTGTCTCCCAAAAGATGCTCTCGCTCTTGGACGCCTTGATACGAAGAAGATGTGTGTCTTCGAGTTGCACGAGGAGACCTGTGCGTTGGCTAAAGTAGCCCCAAATGGTGTGTCGGATGATCTCAACATTGCTACTGCTCCTAGCTTGTAGAGTCGACGACTCTGCCTCAAGCTTTAGAACAAAGCAGTCCTCGTTGTTTACCGCCTTCTCCCCTATGCATACCGAGTTTGCAAATAAGCTCGCAGTCAGCCTTGGATCCAAGCCCTATAACCATGAAATAGAACACTATAGTAAGTACTAACAAAATTGTAAAACCAAATGTGGTAATTTGCGTTGTGATGGGTTCAGCATATCTGTAAACTGGTAAGATTGATTGCATTTGTCAACGAAAATTGCAATGTGGAAGGAAAAAATAGATTACAGTTTGAATAATAGTGCGTTCCAGGAAGGTGACAAATTTTCTTTGTCGTGTGAACAAATTCAGTTGGTAGTTGCGAATCCATTGACAATAAAACTGATTAGTTATGAAATTGATGAAGACTTTGGGGATTGATATCATCCAAGTCAGAGCCAATCAGCCCTTCTTACAAAATTGGATTAAAAAACGTAACCACCACACAAACAGAAATTGAAAAAGTTTTCTTTTAAAAAAAAAAAGCTACAAAAAAGTTGACCCTTTTTGTTGTGAAAAGTAAAAGGAAAATTACTTTAGGTATTTGAGTTCCCCTGTTTGAGTTCTGTCTTTTTTTTAATGTTTAAAAAAAATATCTATCTTAATATTTATGAAGTTTTGGTTTTTTTAATTAATACTTTTTAGGTTTAAATTAAATAAATTTAAGTATTTCTCATCCTTAAATTAGTAAAATTTCAATCTTAAGTTTCCAGCTCTTTTCTGAAAAAAACAACTATATTAAAAAATAAAGCACTTAAAAAAATAGAAACAAATATACTTGAAATTTATGAATTATTAAAGATACTATAAATATATAATAATATCTAGAAAGAATATCGGAAAAAATCCCACCCGCCAGAATGTCAGTGGTGCGTTATCCTTTCCCGCGTTTTTGCCAACTCACTATTCATCACTACCAATACAACCAAAAAAGAAAAAGAATTACCTGAAGCGAACGGCGGAGAGGTCTCGGCGGCCCACGGGAAGCGTGGGAGTGGTGCCACGGCGTCTGCCGCCAGGCGACCTTCCCATCGCTGCCGGCGCTAATCTTGCAGCCAGAAACCACCAGCTCCAAGCACCAGAGGTCCGGCCGCTTCTGCCACAACACAAACCCTCCGATCTCGCCTCCGTGCTTCATCCCCTTCACCTTCACCACCTTACTATTCGCATTATTTCCGTTTCCGATCCCTCCGCCATTCCCGTCTGCGGCGGCGGCAGCGGCACCCTCGCCGGCGCTGAACTCCGACGCCATCATCTTCACCTTCCCCATCGCGTACATACTGTCAATTGAGTTGAGCGCGTGCTCCCCTCCCATCGCCGCTATGTACTGGTGTATTATGTACTTCGCCATCGACGCCTCCTGTGAACAATTTCATCGATTAGCAACAAATTGGGGAAAAATTTAGAAGAAAGTTTTCGAAAATAAAAAATCTGAGCTCCTCTGCTTACAATTGGATGATCTTTTAGGAGGTGAGAGGGACTGGTGGATCCGGGAATCGGAAGAGGAATCAGCGGCGCTCCGATTACGCTGAGGAGGAGCTGCAATTGAGCGTTGCGATCGGCGAAGGGGAAAGGACTCGTCGGAGAAGGAGATCGACCGACGCCGCCGGGCTTCATCATCCACGATTTCATCATGTTGATGTTCGGCCACTTGGATTTCGCGGAAGGGAACATTTCCTCGGGAATCGGGACCTCCAGAACCGTTTCGAGGCCGTCTTCCCTGTCGAGATTCGGGCAGAGAGTCCTCATCGATCGATGATCTCGAGAAGAGGAGGTTTGATTTTGATTTTGATTTTGTGAGGGAGTTGGAATTGATTGATTGAGGAAATTGAGAGAAAAATAGAAGTGCTTAATATTGATGGAGAGGAGGAAGAAGTAGGGAGGGAGTTTGTGGGGTTCGAAAGCGACGGTTTGAGTTGAAGAATTAAACTGAATTTGAGTTTGAGTTGGAGAGCATTTTCAGCTTCATGCTTAACGCTTACTGCTTCTTGACTTCTCTCCTCCTCTTTCTTTAGCGGCGTTTTAGAGAAGGGGGATTAAAAATATTAAATTAAATTAAATCTTGATTTTTATTTTTATTTTTATTTTTATTTTTCGTTATGAGTTTGAACGTGCGGAGTAGGCCTTGTATTTGCCTATTGTCAATCGTGCTGGCACGGCCAGGCTATCTCTGTCTAAGTGTCTTTTGTCATCGGCGGGTGAGATGATCGGGTGTGGACGAGCCCACGGAAGTGAAAACGTGGCATTGTTTTATTGGTTGTTGGGCTGTGCCGCATTTGGGTACGTTGAATTTGTTAAAAGAAAAAGCGCCGGTCAGCGGCTTGATTGGCGGCAATTTTAGCCGGGCCGCACGCACGTCCCGTTGCCATTTTCATAAAACAGATAATTTTAATCTACCCTAATACATTATAAAGCGGAACCCAAGTTTATTGTAAAATTTGTGCCACGTGATATTTTTGAATAAATTAATATGAAATTATATTTTAATAAATTTTGTAACAACTTATAGTATTCTTGCTATATATACTAAATTAATAACATGTTTATATAATTTTTTGTGTATATAATTTTCTATCTATGGATTATGTATTAATTTACTACAATAGATAGCATATTTATATAATTTTTATATACATAAATTTTGTATATCTTTTTTATCTTCTAATAAGATTTGAGATCCAAACATATAATTTTTTTTATCTATATGTTGATAATAACTTGATCTAAAATTTTTTATATTAATTTTATGCATAATATTTTTTATCTCTTAACAAGACTCGGGCTTCAAGTATATAATTTTTTTATCTATATGTTGATAAAATATGGGGCACAATCTTAAAGATTTTTTTTATAAATTACATAATTTTATTACGATATTATATACAAGTGTTTAAAATCTTATATTAATATTATAATTTTGTATAATCCTTAGTAAAATTATCCCGTGAGTATCACGGGGATTCAACTAGTTATACTAATATTTTTAAATTATTGTTTTAAATGGTTTTAGGCGGTAATTGCCTATTGGTGATAAATTACGTACTCCGTATCAAGTTAATTTTTTATGAAATTGTTTTTCATATAGCCATCAGGTCTTTTTAAAAGCCTACGATATAGAATTAAAGATCACATAATGTTTTGCTTTGTCACTTTTCAGCCTTTAAAATGCTACCCCATTTATGTTGAAATAATGATGGATTGCTTTTCTTTTCTTTTCTAGCTCTTTTGGAGAGTTCATATTATCTTTTTCAACATTATTGAATGTAGCTCATAAATGTCAATAGATTTACCATAAAAAACCATTTACCATAGAGCATTATCAATGAATAATTAACTAGTTTCACACTAGAGAAACCTACCTACCATAATTAGTTTATTCAATGGTTTGTTAAATTTTCAAACTAAACTACCTAGTTTGCAATATTTTCCTTTCACGTGTTTATTTATTTAGATTTACTAATCTACTAGTTGATTTACCTGTGCCCTGTCCAAGATTTTTTTAATAGTTATTTGATATACTTATTATTGTAAATATGTACTTATTTTAAGTGAATATTAATAATTATTTTCAAATAAATAAAATATAACTTAATGTTAATAACTTCATATAATTTAACCTCCAAATACTAAATAAAATTACCAATAAGAAAATATATTTGAAATAACTATAAGACTAAAATAAGAAAAATATGTTCGAAATAATGTTTGAGAAAGAAAATTCATATTGTAATATTGCAGAGATTTGCATTGGATCTGCAAACAACTTAATTTTTTCTCTTTGTGCTTCAAAGTTTTTTAGAACTGGAAGTGAAAAGTTGATCTTTTGTAAGTTTGTCTCCATTATCATCATATAGGATGAGCTTTCATTTGAACACTTAAAAGGAGTAAGTGGTTCATTCGACGATACATTGTAGCATAGTTTAGGCTCAAATGCGGTTTGTGGCCTAGTTAAGGTGATGACAAATAGGATAGATGGATTCGACTTTAATTATAGTATATTGATATTAACTGATAAGAAAAAATATTTGCATAATTTGTATTATAAAAATTTAAACGGAATTTTTTTTATATAAAAAAATTCTACATGATGACATTATTGAAAAAAATTCTATATAATATATATTGAAACAATCATTTTTACAAAAAAAAATTCAAAAAATATTTTTTTATGTAATTATTTAATATAAATTGATCCTGAAATACAATTATTTAATATATATTAATCTTACAAAGTTACGTGCATGTTAGATATTATTTTATGAAATTATTTCATATAAATTGATATTAAAAATAAAATTATTTAATAATTACTTTAGAAAATTGATATAAATAAATATTTAAAAATAAAAATTGAACTACTCGTTAAGGAAATATATATATAATTATTGAATAAGAAGAAAAAGTAACCATGAAATTTTAGGGATATATTTTCATAGAAGAGAATACAATAAATTTATTCCTTTTATATAATTATTTAATCTAAATTTATTTTTAAATACAATTATTTAATATTGATTGATCTTAAAAAGTTACATAGATGTAAGCTAATTAAGAAAGATATAGCAATGGTTTTATATACATTGATCTTAAAGAATTAATACCTTTTATAAAAATATATCTTTATAGATACTCCGATTAGAAAAGGTAAGTATAATATGACAAATCACCAATAAGTAAAGTGATCTAATTAAATAGTATTTGAAAATTATAATGTGGTAGAATTAAGTAATATTTGAACATTTAGATGGGCAAAGTAGTAAATGTAAAAATTAATTTGCTTAGGTGGCATAGTTAAATGATTGACACGTAGGATTGAGTGATTCGACTTTAGTAATAGTATATAGATGTCGTTAATCATACTATTTTTAGAAACTAAAACCCAAAAATAAATATAAACTTTATTTTAAAAAATTAAACTATCTTTAAAATTATTACAATTTCCATAATCTTTTCATTTCAAGGGTCTTAACCTATACTCAAAGGCATAGTTTAAAAAATTCATTATTTATACAATATATGGATTGTGCATTTGTATGCAAGGTTTGGCTAAATTTAATTTAATACAATTTTTCTAATCTATATCCTTACCTTTATTTAGAAATATTCAAATGTATTTTGAGTGTTTAACATTTTTAAAATTATTTTCTAAAAGTTTATGCTTTCCTTCTTAGGGTTTAGTTAGCATATTCGATATTCTTATCCTATGCCCTAAGGACATATGATAGAAAAACCGATTTTAATTAGGCTCGATCAAAATGGTTTTGCAACTGATATTACCATGAAAACCTACTCATGTCTCATTAAAATAAAAAGAATTATTTGATTGGTTTAACTTCATTTTCACACACTTTCTACAACTAACTAATTCTTCATTTTTCTTAGAACACAATTATATGCATAGTAGAATCCAAGAACCCTAGAAACATAATGTATTGCCTACACAATCTTGCATGATAGGAATAATATAAGATATGGTTAATGTTCTCCGTAACACAAAAACAAAAGCCCCATAATCAAATTCAATAATTTTGAGAGGATTTTGACAGAACCCTAGACTTGAAGTTTTGGATGATTAAACATGGAAAAATTCGGCTACCCATGCTTATTGGGTCACTTCCCTTTACACATGGCCGACTATGTACCCTAATACATTATAAAGCAGAACCCAAGTCTGTTGTAAAATTTGCGCCACGTGGCATTTTTGAATAAATTAATGTGATTATATTTTAATAAATTTGTAACAACTTATAGTATTCTTGCTATATGTACTAAATAGATAACATGTTTATATAACTTTTATGTATATAATTTTCTATCTATGAACTATGTATTAGTTTACTACAATAGATAACATATTTATATAATTTTTATATACACAAATTCCTATGAGATGATATTTTCCATATTAATTAAATATTTTTATCTCTTAACAATATTTAGGGTCCTAATATATTTTTGTTTATCTTTTAACAAGGCTTGAGCTCCAAGTATAAAATTTATATCTATTAATGATATAGTTTTAAATAATATATTTTGTTATGTTGATATATTTTTATTTTGAGAAAAGATATAATTTTATGTTGATGAGTGATGATTAAGATTATATGTAAATGTCAAAAACTAAAATTCGGATATTAATTTTAATTAATAAAATTAGATTTTCTTTATCTTTTTAAATATATTTCTTAAATCAAAGTTTGATAAAAAAAAATAGAAAAGTTTACAAATCTTGATTGAATACTTTCTTAAATTGAATTTTGATAAAAATTTAGATTAAATTTTTATTAATTTCCTTTTTATTTTATTTATGTAAATATAGAAATTTTTTTCTCTAGCCCCACCTTATATTTAAATTTTTTTATCTCTATAATTTAATATGGATGATAGGTTTATTAATACATTGAATTTTGTAAATTTTCATATTTACTTTATATTTTATTTTTTTTGTTGTGTAAATTTAGTATGGAAAACAACTTTATAGATGGATTGAATTTTGCAAAATAATACATAGATAATTTTCTCTATATTTTATCTCTTAAATCAAGGATAATGTTCTCTTCTATACTAATCTTTATATTGTATTTTTCATATTTAAAAATATTCTTATTATTATAGAGTAAAAGATAAAAACCTTAATATATAATTTTAATAAATTAACTTAAAAAAATATTTTAATAAACTATATTATGCTTTGTAGATAACCTATCCTAATTATTAAAATCTTTATAAAAAAACCAAGTATTTATACATATTAGTCTCCAAAAAAATAAGAAAATATTATTTAAAAATATTCAATAAAAAGAAAAATCAATATTTTAATAATTTCAATCTAAATTTGGATAGGATCTCCACAAATAATAGAAAAATATTTAAAAATATATTTAATTAATATATGGAGTACAATCTAAAAAAATAATTCGTCTATTGCATAATTTATTATGATATTATATAAATATATTTAGTATTTTATATTAATATCGTAAAATTATATAGTTTTTTAGTAAAATTATCCCGTGAATATCACGGGACTTCAACTAGTTGCTAATTAAAAAACACTAAACACTTAGTTTTTTTTATATCCAAATATTTTCACGAAACAATCTCAATTATATATATTGCGTGCATGTTCAAACAATTTTAGCCTAATGATTACCAGATTCATAGTACATATATCATCTCTAGCTAGACATTAATTGAGTTTTTAAGTCATCGATATTTTGATCAATGTGTTTTGTGCATTATTTTATACAAACAAAATAATTAAAAGAATAAATAAATGGCCTAATTTCTTTTAACAAAGGGGGATGAAGAGAGTGAAGAACGAAGATGGCGGTTGGAATTTGGAAACACAACACAGACACAAGGGCGACCCCAATCAGATTGCTGTCCGATTGATCAGATGGACGGCTGATTTTTTGTCCTCCCAAATTTTAATTTATTAATCTACTAATGTTTAATTAAATAGATAAACAAAACACAATTAATTGAATAAATAGATCACTTGCCTCTAATTCGGTGACACGTGCCTAACTTGGACTAGGTAAGACTGCAAAGTATAAGAAAGGGTAAAATATATATGAGGGATCATGGAATATTTAATTCTCCTAATTATGCAATGCACGTCCGTTTAATCGTATCCCAATCCGAAAAAAAATATCCAAAAAAGTTCTTTTTTATTAAATAAAAATGGAGAAAAAAAATTTAAAAAAATTGAAGGATCGGATGAGGTCGACCATGCTTTGTTTTTGAGCTTAAATCTGTATACAGGGAAACCATGTAGATAAGGATGTCTATTTTATAAATAATACTCCCTCCGATTCTTATTAAGTGACTTTGTAGCATTTTTTCTTGATTCAAATTAAGTGTCTTTGACATTAATAACTTACTTTTTCAATTTACTAGAACTATTTCCCAATTACTTTTTCACACTTATTGGGATAACATTTAATGACCTTCCTTTGAAACTTGTTCCACATTAGCATGTCTTAGTGGAATAACCAATTGATGCATGTTTATCTCAACAAATTGAGAAAAGTAAAATTATTGGTTAATTAATTACTTAGTTTTTTGTGAGTTAAAGGAGATTTTTATGGGTTATTAATAATTTTCTTAATAAGTGTGAAAAATTTTAAAAAGTCACTTAATAAGGATCGGAGGGAGTAATATCTACTACTCCATAATTTTTTATATGCTCTCCTTCTTTATTAGTCAATGACAAAAGAAATTGATTTAAGGATATTTTAGTACTCCTTCCGATCCAAATTAAGTGTCATTTTAACTCTTCAAATTTGATCCATTTTATATGTCGTTTTAAATTTTCTAGGTAATTAATTATGAGTGAGTTATGAGAATTGTTATTGGAATGTGTTTTTATTGATTAATGTTATTTATTCATTGGTTAAAAAAGTTGTTCAGTGATAAAATTTATAAAAAATTATAGTTTTGAGTTTAGTTAATGCTTTTCTTAAATCTTGTGTCGAAGACTAAAACGACACTTATTTTAGATCGGAGGGAGTAATAAGTATTTGGCGCTTTATTTCAAAGCGAAGTAGCTCACATGAATAAATACATTGCATTTGTAGGTGCCGCCTTTCGTTTTGTTGAAGAAGAAATTAAATTAAGTATAAATAACTCTATTTAGAAGGTTGTTGATCGCTTGATGGAGCTAGATAAGTGTCCCTTTAAATGCAGTTACAAGCTAGGTAATACAACGTTAATCTTACACACATTGCCTAGAAATTGAACTTGCAAGCTAAGGAAATTGTCATACAAATTGTTACCTAATTTTATCACTTATCCAATAAATTAATGTTACATTATTCATTCGCAAGATACCACAAATGGTACATTCAAGATTAGGACAGATAAATTTAAGGGGCTTGGGGTCTCACTATTTTGATGTTATGATGTGTAGTATAGATTTATTGTTCATTATGACATTTTGGTTGATTAAGTTAATCAAACCAGCTAGGATACAATGATCAAGTTAAGGTTTTGATATAGTCAACTATTGTAATTAACCTATTCACTTGATTTCATACTTAACCACAACCTGAAATGATCTAACCTAAATCTGACCGAAGTGTCGAATTGACCTGATTGATAGGCCTACCAATTAGCATATTGAGTGCATTCATTTGATGCACACTTCAAACTCACCTATGATTGCAACTTAGAGTTTTTTTTTGTCAATGGGTACTATCCATGAGAATTATTACGAAGATTTTATGATACTACTCATAAATCCTAACCGCTTGACTAGATGTCCAAAGTTCTAACACTTTCTCTTTTTCTTAATATGCATCAAGCACTCACCACATAATCTAAAAAATGGACAAAACTATGAATTCTAATAGTTCTAACACTTTCTCTTTTTCAATGTATTAATTTGCTGTTAAATAAAAAGAAAAAGTGAGCACATTCATATATACTAGACTGGCCTCATGAGGTAGGTACACACAACAAAATCGATCCTAGTCCATCCCTTGATGATAGAATAATGGACTTGCAAAGCATGGTATGCTTTGAATTTATTATGTACTATTAAATAACCAATTGATAACATAAAAACATTATTAGATCTTATAGAGGAATCAGTATAAGTGTATTAGATCTTGTAGGAAAAAGTATCCAAAGCAATTTGCAATAATAGGTATGGGTTCCAAACACACACAATGTTGGAATGAAGTCGGACCAAATAATGGCCACGCACTTTCACCACTACTTTTTGTGTTCATTAGATCTTTCACTTTTTATTTATTTTTTTATTTTTCATACTCCCTATAATTTTATTAATTTGAAGGAAGGAGAACGAGAAATAATAGTATTCAGATACGTAGTATCGAATCTCTTAAAAAATAGCAAATTAATAGCCCAATTGGATTTTCCTCATCACCCCTTCTTATACATGATTAGTTAAAACTTTATAGCTCGATCTCCGAATGACATCTTTTTGTGTGGTGGAAAGCTCCTAGTGAATTTGACACGACGTTTTCTCTACAAATTAAGTTGAACTAACAATTGATAACCGCTATTTCTGTCAATTTTGTTTTTCAAATCAAGAATGACTGATCTTGACCAAACTTGTTCACATGTTACTGGTATACGATGAAGTTACCGAGGGATTTGATTTCTAGCATAAGATGGATTGGGGTCATGTGTATGTAAGCAAGCATATAAGTCCACTGGAATTTTATCATAAAATCAATTAATAATAGGTTAATTTCTTTTTATATTTCAAATGTGAGATAGACTATATTTTCAAAAAAAAATAAAAATAGATTGTTCATTTTTGGGACAAGCCCAAACTTTCGCCATGGAATACATGTTACAATAATCATATACAAGATAATAAAGATGATTAAGCTTTGGTCAGCTGGTAACAAATTAATTGACAATTAATTTTGAAGTTAGGCCTTCTAATAAGAGGGTGAAAATTAGAATTCCAAATTTCCATTTGTAAAGATACCCTGTGAGTAGTTACTAGTTAGGGTTGGCAGACCCAAAATAAGAGGGTGAAAATCCGAATAAAGTCATAACGAGTGATTCGGTTTATGAGTTAGATAAGGATGAGTGCTTGTCACCCAATAAGTCAATAACCTAACTCATCATCCACTTAGGTCATAAATATTGGTAGTTTCATGCGTGATTTCACACTGAATTTCGCTCAAATAAAAAGGAAAAAAGAAAATGTGTCAGTGACACTCTTTGGCGGATTTCGAAAGATGAAACTCACAAATTGGGTTTCACTCTTTACAAGTGGTAAAATTACCCAATTTAAATGCGTCATGTGGCATGCACACTTTATGTTTATTTTGAATAATTAAAGACTTAATTTAATATTTGATAATTTTGCCCAAATTTTAATTAGATAATAATAATAAAAATTATACTACAATTCATAATTTTTTACCTACCCATAGACACCAATTATATATATATATATATATATTTGATTCATTTTAAAATTAAATTAGTTTTTGGAGTTGGTTTAGTGTAAACAAACACATATTTAACCATATCTTTTATATAACCCATAGTTTTAACTTAAAGAAATAGCACAAAATTCATAATTTTTCTTATCTAATTTAATTTGCACCATTTTTTGGAATTTAAAACATATTTTTACAAACCCGAGACTCAAAAATATAATAAAATTAGCCAAATTGTAATTTGTTAAAATTAATGTGACATGTTAAATTAGATAAAGAAATATTTAAAATTAATAAATGAATGGTATAGTTGTAATTGTGCATGGAGAAATAAATATATAGTTTTTGGAAAGTGGAAAAAGTAGGAAAGTGAGTCTCATGGTTTCATTGATATTTAAGTGAGTTTCATGAAATAAAATCGGGAGATTATAAGAAGATATGAAAGAGAGAGAAATAGTAAAAGTAGGTGTTTTGTAAGGTTTCATGGGTTTTTTTAGTTACACCAATATTCATAACTTATAAATTCAAACCACATGTTTCATCCGATTTATTCTAACTCTGGTACAATTACACATTTTAAATATATTGTAGCATTTAACATTTCAGATGTATTTTTTATATAAATATTACTTTTTTAATTTGTGCTTTTGTTCATTTATATGGTGTCGTTGCTTCATCTCTTACATGATTGTGGAGACACAATGCATTTTTGGAAGAATTTTACACCCTCCTCTTACCAGGAAAGTCTTTTTTGAGTTTGGTTATGCCATTTGGATTCGTATTAATATCTTGCAATCTGAAGCATGCCAATGGGATTTTGTGGTCAAGAATATTTGTTATGACTATATGATGGATTTGAAAATGGCGTAATAAATTTGTTATTGAACATACTCCGTTTGTAGGAAATCGCTTGCAATTCATACATCAACAAATTGAAGAGTATGCTTTTACGGCTGCTAGGAAGACTGTAACAACACCAAGTAGAGAGGAGGTGTTCATTGGAACAGCCAGGCGAAGGGTGGATCAAATTTAATACTGATTGGTCAGTTTGTGAAAGATTGTTATCCCACATCGAGAATTCTGATATAACTTGCCTAACATATATACCCTTGGACTACTCCTATTGCCAATTGGTTTTAGGATGGAACCCCACGGGCTTTTATGTACCCCCATGTCATATTGGCTCAACGGAATTTAACATGGTATCAGAGCCTGTTCGGTTTGGGTCTCGACTCCTGGTCTATATGGGCCGACCAGTGTTCTAAAAAACGCTAGGCGGACCCTGGGCGGAGAGGGACCGCCTAGCGCCTAGACGGCCTGAACGGTTACCTAAGCGGTCCTAGACGGGTGCCTAGGCGGCCTAGAAGGCTACGCGGGCGGGGACCTTCCAGCGCCTAGGCGGGGCCTAGACGGGGCCTAGAAGGGATTTTTAGAACAGTGGGGCCAGCTGGCCTAAAGGCATGTCGTCAAGTTGCAACTGGCATATTGCGGGGCCAGGCAGTTGCACTTGAGGGGGTGATGTTCGCATTTTTGGTATAGTTTTTGATAGGTTTTCTTTGCTTATTAGGATTAATTTTGTCTAGTTTAGGTTTAGTTTTGAGTGTTTTTAGTTAGTTTTGCATAAATCTACGAAAAGGGTGGAATCTACGCTATTTTGTGTATTTTGCAGGTTTTAGCTAGGAAAGGAGCTAAATGGAGCTAAATTTGGAGCATCACAGTGAAGGACGGAAAAGTGCAAGATTTAAGAAGTCAAAGCTCAAGAGATCGAGAGGAGGTGTTGAAGAAAACATAACCCCAGGCTCGAGGCTATGAAGGGTCGTTAACGAGGCCACGAAGAAGAATGCTGAGTACACAGGATCATTTCCAGCCTCACTACCCACCACCTCCTCAGCCCGAGTACACAGGATCGAGCATACCACCA
Source organism: Fallopia convolvulus (assembly GCA_964016875.1). Lineage (NCBI taxonomy): Eukaryota > Viridiplantae > Streptophyta > Magnoliopsida > Caryophyllales > Polygonaceae > Fallopia > Fallopia convolvulus. The sequence continues at coordinate 13,846,998 of OZ024720.1, forward strand.
CCATGGGCCGAGGATCTTTCTGCACGGATGCAACAGCTTCACCTCCAGACCGATCACATTCATCGGAGGATGGATAGATGGGAAACCGTCTACTCCGCACGCATGTCGAGGGAGGACAAGCGGCAACGTCAGAGAGAGGCAGAGGATGCTGAGCGTTGGAGGACGATGTATGACTTCATGGGGAACTTTGAGCACTATTTTCCTCCACAGAACCGTTGATCGAGCTCAAGATGAAGTTTCCTTTCCTTGTTTCCACTTTTGTAAGTTTTATGTCTTTTTTTTTCTTTCTAATTTTTTGTTTTCTTTTCTATTTCTTTTCCCTCTTCTTGTTATTTTTCTTACAGTGGGGACACTGTAATTTTAAGTATGGGGTGGGAAGAAAGTAGAAAAATTATGTCCTAGGTGTTTTTATGTTCTACGTAGTTGTTACTTTTGTTAAATCGAAAAAACCAAAAATTCAAAAAAAAAAAAAAATTGAAAAAATTGAAAAATTCAAAAAAGAGTTTAGAATTGATAGATATTCCTTCTTAAAAGTTCTATGATAGCAATCACTAGTTTGACCATTTAATTCCTTGCAAACATGTCTTGAAAGTATAGCCGGATTCTTAAAAATTGAAATTATTGTTTTATTAGAAAGGAATAGCATTAGATGAAATTGAGCACATATACTTTATAGCATAGATGATGCAATCCAACAAAACTTACCTTGTGAGAAATTTTTGGCCTTATAGGGAGAACATTTATGAATCCCTCTTCTTTTTTGTGTGATTTACTCTTCTTATGCATATTATCTCTTGGAATTGTGATGGTTATCTATTTCTTGAGACCCTTATAAGATTTTTTTAGTTCATTACTTGTGAAGATCATATGATAGAGAACTTATTTTTATGAGCCCTATTATCCCCTATCTACCTTTATATTATTCCTTCTTTTGATAACCAATTCTGGCCTGAAACCTTTTATTTTTAGCTCCACAAAAATTGTTCCCTAGCCGAGATAAGCTTGACCCTATCCGGGAATTAGGACTTAGATTGGAGAGGTAAAGTCTTGTGTTTTGTTGAAAAGAAAAGAGTTTCTATTTGCTTGAATTAAAGGGTATTTGGGAAGGGTAGATTGGAAGTCTCTTGTTATTATATGTAAGAAAGGTCTCTTGATAAAAAAAAGATGCACAAAATAAAGCTTGAAGGGAAGAAAATGTATACGGTGGATCGTTAACGACCCGGATGTGGGTTCGTTAACGAGGCAGCGGAAAAAAAAAAAGAAAAAGAAGAAAAAGAAAAAGAAGAAAAAAGAAAAAGAGAAAGAGGAATAGTTGAAGTGCATTTGTGTTTAAAGATAATATCAAGAGATTCTTTTATTTTTGGTTATGAGACTTTTTAGGATGATAATGGGTGAGTGAAAATAAGTGTGCACAATATGAGAGTAAGTTTGGTATGTTATCTTATATGAGAGTTTTGATGTTATGTGTGAGTTTTTAGGAGTCTTTGATTCCCGGATATTATTAGCACCACATGACCAAAATATTTCCATGCCTTATTGTTATTACCAAGCCCCATTACAACCCGGCCGAATGGAAGCTTCTATGAAGTTTTTCATTGAGCCTAAGTTCTCTTGATGATTCTTTGCTTGTTTTGACAAATCTTGGGTGGAGAGTATTGGTGATATAAGTTCCAATTTCTATGAGTTTTTGTATATAGGATGAGTTAAGAGATTGAAATTATAAGCCCAAACACATGAGAGTGGAGTGAAACACATTATATCCCTTGAGAGGTTGGATTGTATTATTTTATGTCTATTTAAGTGCATATATGTGTGAGGATGTTAATAGTCTTTTGCTATAATTTTCTTATGTATAGATGTTGCTTTTTGAAGATGGCTATGTCTTGATAAGCATGATTTGTTTTGGTTTTGGTTAATATCTTGATTATTGCTTGAGGACAAGCAAGTCTAAGTATGGGGTATTTTGATGTTCGCATTTTTGGTATAGTTTTTGATAGGTTTTCTTTGCTTATTAGGATTAATTTTGTCTAGTTTAGGTTTAGTTTTGAGTGTTTTTAGTTAGTTTTGCATAAATCTACGAAAAGGGTGGAATCTACGCTATTTTGTGTATTTTGCAGGTTTTAGCTAGGAAAGGAGCTAAATGGAGCTAAATTTGGAGCATCACAGTGAAGGACGGAAAAGTGCAAGATTTAAGAAGTCAAAGCTCAAGGGATCGAGAGGAAGTGTTGAAGAAAACATAACCCCAGGCTCGTTAACGAGGCTGTGAAGAGTCGTTAACGAGGCCACGAAGAAGAAGATTTCGGAGTATTATTTTATTATTCACCGATCCTGAGCGGGAATTTATTTCCGTATCGGTTGAGTATCTTTTTAGAATCTTTATGGGTGATTAGAATATGTATTTTAGGGTTTATATCTTTCTAGATTTTATTTCTATCTTTTAGAGATGTTTCTATCTTTTTAGGAAAGTTTTTATCTTTTAGCCTTTTTAGTTTTTTAGGATTTTCTAGTATAAATACCCTTCTATCTAGCATAGAAAGGGGGGGATTAATTTTGGAGTAGAGTTTTAGAGCTAGTTTTGGAGGAGAAGGAAGGCCGAAGGAGAGGCTGCCGGATCGGAAGTCGGTGACGAGGTTCGGTGACGACGGTTTCCGAGGTTCGTTGATCGAGTTTGTGTTCGGTGATTGTTTTATTTTGGTTTTTCTCTGATTCTCTGTAAGACGATAATTTTGTTATTAATTAAAGTTTGAGTTTTTGTTTCAATGTGTGTTTTTATTGAAGTTTTTGGTTTGTTAATCATGAGTAGTGAGTAGTCTATTTTTCTAGGGTCGGGGTTAAGCCCGACATAGTTGAGCATGTTTGATGAAGTAAGATAGTGTTTTGAATGCCTTTTATCTTTATTGAAGTTGTTTGTTGTGCTTAATACCGAAACGGGAGTTGAGGTAATTTGAGTTTTAACTTGATTGAAAGAGAAAGTTAGTAACTTGAAGGTTGATATTGTTTGCAAACGGAAGTTTCAAGCTTTAGATCCAAAACAAGCAATTGAGTGAGTTAGTTTATGAAAATAGATTAATTTACTTGTCTAGTCAATGAAAGTTGATGACTCTATCTATTTAAAGGCATGATCTATCTTCTTACGAATTCTTATGCTTGGCTATGTTGTGGTGTCCCTTATCCTAGATATTTGTTTTTATTGAATTATTTCTGATAAATCTTCGTTGCTGAATGCTTGTTTCGGTACCGAGTGTTAGTTAGAATTTTTATTAGCTTGTTAATTGGTGTTTTTGTGTTCGGTGGTTCGGTAACGATCCTGACAAGGTCGTTAACGAGGCATCTCGTGAGTGATTGTGCTTGGTTTTATTTGATTTTTATTAGATTGATAGACAAACAACCTTGCTTCCTGTGGAACGATCCTGACTCCACTGTACTCAGCGGGGTCTTGACTTACAAATTTATTTGTTGGTCGAGAAACCCTTTCAACAGGGGGCGTGTGAAAGATTGTTATCCCACATCGGGAATTCTGATATAACTTGCCTAACATATATACCCTTGGACTACTCCTTCTATTGCCAATTGGTTTTAGGATGGAACCCCACGGGCTTATATATCGGACCGAACGCACTTGTGCACATGAACCGATGTGTGTACCCCCCACGTCATATTGCCCCACCGGAATTTAACAGTTACAACGAATGATAGGGCGACAGTAGGAGGAGTGATCAGAGACTGTCTCACCGGCAATGGATAAGTAGTTTTGTACACAACATTGGGATTTGTACGGTTTCTATGGTCGAACTATGGGATGCCTTACAAGGCCTTCACTTGGCTTGGGACCGGGGATACAAGAGGGTTTGTTTAGAAATTGATTCACGCTTGGTGGTTCTTTTCCTAAACAAATCTGTGGATCGTTATCACCCCCTCTTCAGCCTGGTATCTCAATGACAAGGCTTTATTAGAAGGGACTAGATTATCCGATTCCGGCATATTTATCGTGAAGCAAATTCTGTTGGTGACTTTCTTGCTTCGCATGCTTTTTCTTTTTCGCTAGGTTTTTATGTATTGGTTGATCCGCCTAAGGGTGTTTTTTCTTTCCTTACTGATGATGTTAGGGGTCGGGTTATCTCCCGCTTGATTACTACTTGATCCTCTTTTTTATTTAATAAAATGAACTAATAGTCCGAAGAGTGCCGCCTCTCTTTCGACTAAAAAAACAATGAAGAGATACAACAAGCCGATGTTTAGAGAATAAGGTTAATTTCGGATGAGTCAGCTTAGTTAAGTCAAGTGTCAGCTTGTAATATAAAATGACGATGATTGCACATGCTTATGTGCAAATGCCATTGCAATTACATCAATAATCAGGCGGCGGTTTGTATTTATCCGGATTCATTATTAAAACAAAACGAATATATCTCTCCGTATAAATGTATGCACCTTAAAGTGTATACTCAAATCTGCAATATTGTCATTGCAATTTTGCATGTTACCTTTCTACTAGTTAATTCTAGGTACTAATGTTTTTAAGTACTTTAACATTAATTTCAAAATGAGCATGCAAACAAATCCCAATCGATCGATCACGTTCATGAACGAGAATATATTGGGACCGTTAGTTAGGTCATTGTATGATCGAACATAAACCCAATAATTATTTGTGTGTATAACAATCGATGTAAAGACTAGAACTGATTTTCATACATCAAACTTTGACCGCCAGGTCATTTGATTAGACTCTACATTACATTATGCTAGCCAATAATGACAGGAGCCACATTAGGGTGTGTTCTTGAATGTTTTTTTTTTTGTTTAGTTTTTACATACTTCACTTCCCATGAAATATAGCTTAGTACAATTTTTCGAACTATTTTGTATTTATTATTAGAGTTATTTAAGGGCTATATAGTTTATCAACTTGTTATCATGGTATTAGAGCTGGGCCACACTTAGATCCAAATGGGTTTGTGAAATTTTGCATTTTGTTTTGTAGTTTGTGAGATTCGAAAGTTTTAGGAGGTAGGGTTTTTAAGCTTGGTTTGAATAGTTTAAGTAAGCTTTGGAGGTGTTTTTTGTTGCAATGACAAAGAAAAAAATGATTCTCTTCAGTCCATTATTCTAAGGTTAGATGGAAAGAATTACTCATATTGGAGCTATGTGATGAAGAATTTCTTGAAAGGAAAGAAGACTTGGGGTCATGTCTTCAGAACTTTAAACCCCCAAGTGATAAGGTGAATTTGTTAGAAAATTGGGGTGGATAATTTGAAAATCATCACCTAGATAAATATATCAATGGAGCATTCAGTATGTAGATCAATTATCCAAGTATGAGATGAAAAAAGAAATTTGGGATCATTGTGCAAGATTGCATACGCAATCTGACTATGCAAAGCAATATCAGTTGGAATCATGCATTAGAGGCTATTTAGAGCGCTCTAGAACAGAAAGATATGAGTATTCAAACGTTTTATGCAATTATGACGAATCCTAATTGGGATTAGTTGGCTCTTACCAAATATGAAGAACTACGAGATTTTTCACCTTATATTGCTCATAGACATGAACAACGATTGGTTCAATTTTTGATGGCACTCCGAGTTGACTTTAAGGGTCTTCGTGGCTCTATTCTGCGTCATAATCCTCTTCCTTCGGTTGATTTTCTTTTTAGTGAGTTGTTGGCGGATGAAATTCATCTCAAATTTCAAGCAGGAAAAGGCATCCTCTCAAGGCCCAGTCCATCTGTTTTGGTCATGCATCCTAGATCCTGCTCTCAACACGAAAACAAATGTCATACTAGGGTTAGGATTGATGAATTAATGTAGTTTTTGCAAACAAATTAAAAGGGTCATTGGAAGGTTCAATGTCCTAAGCTCTTAAGTCGTACTTCTCGATCTCCTCCTACACAACAACATCACTCTAACAATCAGTACAAACCTTCTCCTTCGTAGTTTAACAATGCTCTACGGTACCCACATCCTCAAATTATGCTTTTACTGTTCTCTCAAAATAGTTTCAAAATTTTCTTTCCATGTATGTCCCTTCTTCGGTAAGCCAGCCACCCATTAACATCTCAAGTATGACTCCCTCCACTTGGATGTTAGATTTCGGAGCTGCTCATCATATGTCTCATCATTAGAATCTTTTGCTTCATTGTCACCTTCTTCATTTGTGCTGGTAATGACCGTTGATGGAACTCTGATGCCTTTGAATGGTGTTGGCTCTGTTGTTAATTTTCATTGATCTCTTCCTAATTTTTATCATATTCCTAAATTATATTCTTGCTAAATCTTGTATCTGTTGGTCAACTTGGCGATTTTGGTTGCTTAGTGTCTTTCTCTTCCACTTGTCATGTGCATGATCCACAATCTCAGAAGCTGATTGGGAACAGCCGTAGGAATGGCAGTTCATATGTCTTGTATGAGCTAAATTTATCATTTTTTGCATCTCCTAGTGTTAGTTAGTCTTCTTTTCGTTTGTCCTCTACATCGTCGACCTTTTACTTGTGGCACTCTTGTCTTGGTCAAGTGCCAACTTCTCGTCTAAGATTCTTAGCCTCTAAGGGAGTTCTAGGAAATTTTCAAGCTTATGACATTTCTAATTGTAGTGGTTATAAGCTTGCACAATTCCTTGCCTTACCTTTTTGTAAAATCATTTCTTATTCTGATGCATCTTGACTTGGTTCATTCTGATGCATGGGGGCATCCCTTGTTGCTACAAAAGAGGAATCTCGTTATTATGTTTCCTTTATTGATGATCACACTCGTTTTTGTTGGGTTTTTCTTATGAAACATTCAATTACTTTTGACATTTATGTTCCGTTTTGAGCTTATGTCAAAACTCAACATAATGTTGTCATTAAATGTTTTAGATGTGACCAAGGTGGTGAATACACTTTAGCTAAATTTCGTGATCTACTTGTTTTATATGGAACTATACCAAACCTCTTGTACAAATACCCCCAAACAAAATGGTGTTGTAGAAAGCAAAGACACATTGTCGAAACTGCACGTTCTCTCTTATTGTCTTCTTTTGTTCCTAACTAGTTTTAGGGAGAGGACATACTCGCTATGGTACTCTTAATCAACATCATTCCTTCTTCTTTCACTTCAGGTTTGTCTCCCTTTGAAAAACTCTATGGCTATACTCCTGATTCTTCTTCTTTGAGAGTGTTTGGTTCCATTTTCTTTGTCCTTCGTCCTGGTGTAGAATGTATAAAACTTTCATCCCGCTCTGCACTTTGTGTGTTTCTTGCTTATGGTGAAGGTCAAAAGGAATATCGTTGTTTTGATCTTTCTTCTCAAAATTTATATGTTTCTCATCATGTTGTTTTTCTTGAGCATATCCCTTTCTTTTCTATTCCTAGTACTATTCATAACTTGACCAAATATGATCTTATTCAGATTGATCCTTTCTCTTAGCAGTCATGTACCCCCTCCTCTCCAACTATAGATTCTGAGTCTACTACAAATCCTATTGTTACTTTTCCCTTTCACAAGCTCCTAAACTATAAGAAAAATAAGCTTCTCCAGACCATACAAGTGCACGACTTCTTTCACAGGTCTAGAGTGAATGATTCTGGTACTGCTTAGCCTGGTAGCTTTGATTCGCCCTTGCCTAATGTTGTTCTCAATCCTCCTAATATTGTGGATCATACTCGTCATTCTTCACATACACATAAGTCTACTAAACATCCAGATTTTGCTTATTCATGCTATTCCTTTTCGTTCTTGGCCTTCATCTAGTGTATTTCTAAGCCCCTATCATACAAGGAGGTTGTTACTAATCCTCTTTGGTGGTGTTTTATGAATGAGGAACTTTTAGCTTTACAAAAGATAAATATTTGGAATTTGGTACAATTACCTCGTGGTAGACGTGCAATTAGATCTCATTGGAACTACAAAATCAATGCAAAGTCCGATTGGTCTATAGAAAGCTACAAGACTAGTTTTGAGGAAACATTTGCTCCTACCACAAAGATGACTACCACAAAGATGACTATTTGCTCCAATAGACCAATCGGACTAAACTAGCCTATGGATCCGGTGGTGAATACACATTTGCCCAAAACAACGCGTAATTGTACCATTTGCCCAAAACAAGGCTAGTTTTGAGGAAACATTGGAACTACAACGCGTTTTGAGGAAACATTGGAACTACAAAATCAATGCAAAGTCCGATATGGTATGAATTTTGAGGAAATATTTGCTCCTACCACAAAGATGAATATTGTTCATACTCTTATTACAATTGCTTCATGATCCTTGTTTTGGGAAGATTTAACACGTAAACGCGTTATCTGCTATAATGAGGGAACTCTAGTCAAAAATCAGTTTAAACACGTTAGTTCGCAAATAGTAAGTGATTCACGAAGAGAAATAGCAAATGAACTAGTAAACAAGTAGAGAAAAAGATATGAGTCTAGAATAGTGAAATAAGATTGCAATTACACTGTTGCGAGTTACTCCTTATGATTCAAGATAACAATGATAAGTAGTAGATACGTTAATTGGTAAAATAATAGATATCGAAATAAATAGGCAAAAATATAGAATAACGAAGGTAAACTTCACTATGATTCCATTCAGATGTAGAATAACAATTGATGAGTATGTCAGAGAGAAGATGAAGAGCAAAATAGCTTTTGAGATCGTGGATGAATAATCGAAGAATAAAAATACAATTGATTGCTTTGTTGTAGAGAGAGCGTATGAGAGTGAGTCCGAGAGAATCAGTCCCTTTGTTGATCTTATTCTTCCCCTTTTATAGGCTCAATTCTGGTCATTTATGAGTAAATCCCGAGAATCTCGCCTCGTTGTTAATGCTTTCCAACGGCTAGTTTTGACCAGTTACTGCTTCTGTTGAATCACTAATGCGTTAGCATTTAAGGCGTCCGTGATTTTCGCCCATGTAGTTAATGCGTTCCAACAGCTCCTTTATATGCTCCTTGATTTCCTCCATGCAATTTAATGCCTTATTGATGGTGGATAATGCCTTTAATTGCTTTCGATCTCCTCATATCAATATGGTCCCACCTCATAAATTAGCCCGATATTTTAGGGCCCAACAATACCCCCCAAACCCGCTCAAAATTTCTCATGTATATTTTGGTGCGGGTTTGAACTTGCTTTGGGAACCATTGCGTGAAGTCGTCATACTAATGATCTCCTCATGTTGCCTTTGTTGGTTGGTGAAGCTTGAAAGCGTCTTGTGATACTCTGTTGTGTATGCTTCGTTTGAACGAAGGCTTTCACAGGACAAGTTGCTAATGACGCGTTGGTCAGAACGTGTACCCGGGGTTTAGTGTTGGCGACATAGCCCGTTGTTGTAAATATTGGCGACAGAGGCCGATGTGGTAAATGTTGGCTACAGAGACCGATGTTGTAAATGTTGGATACAGAGGCAGATGTTGTAAGTACGGGCAACAGAGCCTGACGTTGTAATTGTTGTAGCGCGCGTGTGTAAGACTGTACTAAGGGAGTTTTTTGTATATGTAGTGTGATGACACAAATGACAAATGTAATATGCACGTACATTGTTACATGTCATCTGCGCTTAAGGGCTCCCCTTGCTCTAGAGTGCCTTAAGTGTGTACTCCACCTTAGCATCTTTGACCGGTCATGTGTGCACAGCGTTCGCCTGATTATAAGGCGGGGGCCCATGTTTTGGCCTGTAACGTCACAAGGCGTCCCTTGCTAGTTTTTGTTTGATGTTATACGTGTTGGCTACAGAGGCCGATGTTTCATGTACTGGCAACTAAGGCCGATGTTGTACGTGTTGGATATAGAGGCCGATGTGTAGTATATAAAGAATGTATTGACATATGTAAAAATGAATGGTAAAGTACCTTTGACCTAAAGTTTATGTTGCTAACTCTTAACGCGTTCATGATAATGGATCTTTGTGTGTTACATCTTGATTTGAAATAAGTGCCTCGTATTCCACTTTCGTTTCTCGTTTGAAAGTACGTCGCACGACTTGGGCTACCCCCAATGGTGATCTCAATGCCACCCCCAGTACAACGCCTCCTTGATTTGATGCACCATTGGTATGTAATGACCGCCTTCCTGATTGTAACTTGTTGTCTACTTGCGTTGTTTCTTGTAAGGTGTCATCAGGTTGGATAGGAATGAAGTCGACCATAAAATTATTTTGTAACACGTCCTGATAATTTTGGCATTGACATTGTACTCTTCATAGAAAAGTTAGTGCACACTTTATGAAATGACTTTCAAAGTAAAGATGTAACGTGATAGAATTCATAACTAGTACATATACCAAATTTTTGATAGAAGAATACCTAGTTCCAGCATGAAGTAAAGTTTTGCTTACATGGTAGATTGATAACTTGTTTATATTTTATTTCCTTACGAGTTTAATGATGAAAAACACCTTTGTAACGCGTTCCCGAGCTCTTCCATTTATTCGAACGTCATGCCCTTTCTCAAGGGTATGGACGATACCTTGACTCGCGTTTCCCATGCCTCCGATCTGATCATAGTACTTCACTCGTGTCAGCGACAAAGAGGTCATCCTCTTCTAGTCGAATATGTGCTAACGCCTTTGCCTGTACTTCATCAAAGTTGGAGCAAGGATATTTAGTTAATTCCTCATAAAGTTCGGGGTTGTTTGTGGATATCCCTCTTCGAAATGCTTCTACCGAAGTTGTTGCATCGCACTCTTCAATGGAGACGAGTTCCTCATTGTACCTATTTAGAAACATCTTCAAAGATTCTCCAGATTTTTGCACCAAACAATATAAGTCGCTTGAACGTTTCTTGGTGCGTCGACTACTCGCAAACCTGAGTCTAAACTTGTCAACCAATTCAGGAAATCATGAAATACTTCCAAGTGGTAAATGTGAATGCCAATTTAAAGCCGGACCAGATAACGTGTTACCGAACCAACGACACATTACCACTTCCTTCATTTCGAATGGGACAATGCTAATGTTCATCGCTTGTTTGAAAGCCGTAACATGTTGGTCTGGATCAGTCATTCCTTCGTACTTTGGTACATCGGGAACGTGATATTTTCTCGAAATATCAACTCTCACAATAGCCGGAATGAAGGGGGAGTCAGTATAACCATCTCGCCCCGTAACTATTGGTTGAGGTGCCCCGGGAACCTGATTGAATCGGTCCTCAAGGGTTTTAAGCCACTCTTTTAAAGCTACGACTTCTGCATCCTCTTGGACAGCATGAAGCGTGTTACCACTTACCAGATAATGTGTTACCTGTCTTTCGTTAATCGGTGTGACGTGATTAGGGTCATCAAGATCCGATTGTCGCGCAACTCCATGATCCATTGCTCCCGAAACCCTTGGTCGACTTGGACCTGATTGTTCTTGTGATTGAACCTGAGATTGAAGCAAATTTCTTTCACGAGTTAGAGATTCAATTTGTCTTTCATAAACTTCTGTAAATCGGTGGTGTGCCTCCTTTTGCTCTTCCAAATCCTTTTACAAGGCAAGCATAGAGGCCCTCAGTTCGGCTATGACAACCGAGTCGGATGCGACCCCCAGTTCTGGTAACGCGTTAGGGTCATTTGGCTTGAAAGTTTGGTCGGTGGATGTGTTGGTTTGAATATCGGTGGGAATGATAGGAGGTATGATTTGTTGTTGATTGAGAGTGAGGAGGTTAGCTTCTTGGTTTCCATGTTCGCCAGAGGGACTAGTGTTGGAAGTTTGGTCGTTGGTCATTTTGGTAGTGAGGTGGTGGTAACGTGTTTAGCAAGATGGTAACGTGTTTGATGAGATTTTTGGCTAAAGGCCCCATGGTGGGCGCCAATTGTTTTGGGAAAATTTAACACGTAAACGCGTTATCTGCTATAATGAGGGAACTCTAGTCAAAAATCAGTTTAAACACGTTAGTTCGCAAATAGTAAGTGATTCACGAAGAGAAATAGCAAATGAACTAGTAAACAAGTAGAGAAAAAGATATGAGTCTAGAATAGTGAAATAAGATTGCAATTACACTGTTGCGAGTTACTCCTATGATTCAAGATAGCAATGATAAGTAGTAGATACGTTAATTGGTAAAATAATAGATATCGAAATAAATAGGCAAAAATATAGAATAACGAAGGTAAACTTCACTATGATTCCATTCAGATGTAGAATAACAATTGATGAGTATGTCAGAGAGAAGATGAAGAGCAAAATAGCTTTTGAGATCGTGGATGAATAATCGAAGAATAAAAATACAATTGTATGTAGATTGCTTTGTTGTAGAGAGAGCGTATGAGAGTGAGTCCGAGAGAATCAGTCCCTTTGTTGATCTTATTCTTCCCCTTTTATAGGCTCAATTTTGGTCATTTATGAGTAAATCCCGAGAATCTCGCCTCATTGTTAATGCTTTCCAACGGCTAGTTTTGACCAGTTACTGCTTCTGTTGAATCACTAATGCGTTAGCATTTAAGGCGTCCGTGATTTTCGCCCATGTAGTTAATGCGTTCCAACAGCTCCTTTATATGCTCCTTGATTTCCTCCATGCAATTTAATGCCTTATTGATGGTGGATAATGCCTTTAATTGCTTCCGATCTCCTCATATCAATGTGGTCCCACCTCATAAATTAGCCCGATATTTTAGGGCCCAACAATCCTATTGATAGAAAGTATGTTATTGGTGCATGTATCTTTTTGGGTGATTCCCTCATGTCTTGGAAGAGTAAGAAACAAAGTGTTGTCTCTCAATCTTCTATTGAAATCGAGTATCGTGCTATGTCATCTACTATCAAAAAGATCATTTGGCTACAATGTTTGCTTGGAGATATAGGTGTATGCCTCTCTCAACACACTCCTTTGCACTATGACAATCAAAGCATCATTTAGATTGCTCACAACTCCTTCTTTGATGAATGTACCAAGCACAACAAGACCAATTTCATCTTACTCGTCATCATTTGAAGCTTGACACTCTTACCTTGCCTTTTATTCCATCTTCTCTTCAAATTGCTGACTTCTTTACTAAGTTGCACTTCGTTTCTTATTTTCAGTTTCTTGTAGGCAAACTCATGATGCTTCGTATAACTGTATCGTGAGTTTGAAGGGGTTGGTAGAGTTATTAAAGTGCTATATATATGGGTATTTTTCTTAAGGGGTATTATTATTTTTCGGGTTCGTCTAATGTGTAATTATGGGCACACAATAACAATACTAGTGTTGGGAATTATTTGAAAACTATTCCCTAAATTAGAATTAATGAACCCTTTTAAAAAAATCAAAATTAACAAACAATGTCAAGATTTACCAAGATTGGAATTCTTATTCTGTGCCCATGGACACATGTTAGAAAATCCATTGTTTTTCTATGCCTTATAAAAAAGGCTTGTAACTTACTTTCTAACCTAGTTTTTCAACTTGCCCTTTGTTGCTTCACATGTAAAAACACTCAAGTTCTTCTCTTTCCCCATCTCCTTGCCATTCACTCTTACATAAAGTAGGCCTACTCTTGACATAAAAATATCCTGATCGATTTGGAAAACAATGGACACTATTGTAATTAAGAGTATAAATTATAGTCATTGAGAAAATACTCCCACAGTAAAAAAAATAGTAACAATTCCAAGACGCTACATCATATGGTTTGGATAATGTGGCAAAATAAGCTAAGATCATCTATTTTGGTGGGGAACGTTATGGATGTGCATTTTACACTTTTCTAGACGATGTCCCCTTAGACCTGCGTTTCTAGTGATGATGCTCTTCTCCTATGTTTTAGTAATACCATGCATGCGTTCATTGGGTTTTTTATTTGTTTTTGATGTATTCTCCCATATTTGTTTTTCCTCTCTTTTTTTTGTTGTTTATTCTAATTTATTTGACTACCGATTCTATCGACCTCTCAAGCTATCAGTGATGGATGCATGATACCTCGAATTCTTACCTTATAAAAAATAATAATTTAAAGTGTATATGCCAGAAGTACAATTCCTCTATTTTAACCACAACTTCATCAGGCAATATCATTTTTTTTCTATTTTGAAGAAATTCATACTCCGTACTTAAAATTATCAAATAAGATAATATAAATGTAATGAATCAAGTACTGGAAGAAAATTAGATAAAAAAACTCGTCATTATCGGGAGTTGAAGTGCGAAAAATCCAACGAGGGACAAAGGGCTAAAGGATTAAAAAAAAAGTTTGTTCAGAATAAAGGAAAGTGTCCGCCATTTGAAAACGTTGTATTTTCTTAACAAAAATTGACATTAAACAAGTAGAAAATTTAATATTTTGAAATTTTGATTTTAGCCTTTTCAAAGGAAAAAAAAACACCCCAATTGATAACGCTTAATTTAGTCATATTTTAGGGGTTTAGTTGCATATTAATTTAGGTCATATTCATGCATATTTTACATATTTTATTTTATTTTGCATTCGAAATCTACACCCTTGCTTTATTATATTTCAGGTATTTTAAGACTATTTTTGGAGGCTGATTAGAGACTAATTTCAAGATCATATAAATGGAGCTTAACGGATCAACGGAGGCGTCCTTTGATGTCTTCATTAGTTTCTCACGTTAGAGTTTCAACAAGTAATCAGGTTTGGGCTTTAGCCCATGTTATTATATGAGGCCCAAAGTTGAAATCAGTGGCGGTGGAGTGTATTGGCTATCAATATTGGTCATATATTCTTAGATAGTTTTTTTATGGAAGAGGACGTTATTATATAAAGAGAGGGAGTTAGATTAGATGAGAGAGGAAGATATTAGCTTAGGTTTTATATTCTAACTTTGTTCGGTCGCACATTACAGGAGGGACTCAGCTATCACGTGGAATTCGGCCACTTGTTTGAAGATTTTGGTTATTCAAGACTCTAGCCCTTCATTTGAATTATCTACATAATTGAGACTAAGTTTTCTTACTCTTTTATTGTAATTCCTGGCTAGTTTATATATTGTGATTATGTCTTCAATCATGGTTGGCTAAATTCCTAGTTCTAGGGTTTTGGTGATCCATTCAATGTGTATTTAGTTAAAATTATATTTTTTGCCTGATTGAAATATATTTGATTCGATCCTAGGTTGCGTTATGCCCTATTTGTTTTATATGCATATAGGATTCCTATTAGGGTTTGAGACCGACCGGAGATAACAATAATAGGATACTGATAAATTGATGACTAAAAATTGGTTCTTTTCAGATCCCTAGGTATTGAACTTGAGAGTTATCTATGCGACAGCAATTTAATTTATCTTGTGTGATTTTTTAACTATCATAGTAGTTCTAGGGTTTGAATGATTTTAGCGGAACGCGACAACGAATGCTAGGTTGTTTATCCCTAGTCTCTAAAGAGCTCAAAGGATCTAAATTAGACTTGCTTTACGCGACTGCGACTGTTTGTTGAGTTTAGGTACATGCATTATTCGTTCGAGAGAAGTTAGTGTTTACATTAGATAGTTGGTCCTTCCAATAAATTCGGACAGAGTATAATTTTATTTATTGAAACATTGATGTGGTGATCCTTAACTTTAGACATATCTATCCCATAGTTTTTATCCTCTTTATTTGCATTATTAGTTGTTATCTTAGATATTAGACTTTCAATTCCTTATATTTTTGGCCTAATTTACTAGTAGAGTTTCAATTGATATTACATTGGTCCTTGTGGGATCGACATTTGAGGTACTACGATTGACCCCGTTCGCTTGCGGGATTCAAACGATATGGCAGAATGATGAAATTCAGCCATTCAGGCGTCTAAAATTATAAATGTCTAATACTCTAATATTTGCACAATGAATCTCCAAGCTGATTTAAATAATCTTACATTTGCGATTTAGCTTTAACACAATATCAGTCTCCTTTAGAAAAGATTTGCTCGTAATAAGTTAATTCCGAATTGTATCCCATCAAAACCAATGTTCACATGAAAAACAGCTCTTAGATACCCTTTCTCTTTGGAAAAAGTTCAGCGGTGTCCAAAAGGGTTGTTTACCAATTACCAGTGCAATGAGATCAAACAGTCTTTAACACTAGACTGCATAATGTATATACAAGATGTTTCAGAAGCAATTGACTAATCCTCCCATAAGCTTCGTTTCATCCTAGGTACAGCTTCAACCTAATCAAAAGATCAGTGTGGTGCAATGAAAGGGATTGTAGTTGTCAGTCACTAATCAACTCAATTAGAAACAACATCATTGCCATTCAAACATCTTCCGCCCTCAAAACTATTCTAGCTCAACCATAATAGTAACACTCAAATGTTAACTTGGGTCAATTCAAGCGTCAAACTTTAACAGCTTGTATAGATGGACCCTTGCTCTTAAAATTGACTCAATTTAGCCCTAAAAAATTATGAAATGGAACATGGATATAACATTTCATAATATATATTTGGAAAAAAAAAACTACTAAGTGTAATGTTTATTTAAACTAACACTTCCTCCTTGGAAGTTCATGTCTGAGACTTCAATCACCATCATTAATGAGCACATGGAAGCTTAATGGCTTGTTTGACATTAAACATTATAATCGCATTTTTAGTTATAAAAAGCTATTTTCAAAAGGCATATCTGGTATAACAAGTATTTTTTAAAAATAATGTCCTTTTTTTTAACCAAAAGTCTCATAAACACCACACATTCAAAAGTGTCAAAACTACTTTTTACCATAAATCCATTAAATTCAAAATCTGGAAACATGTATCCATTTGAGGGCTAAGCTAGCATATGTTAAATAGTTTGAGGGCCAAGTGTGTGACAAGGTCTTGTTATGTGAACGCTAATGCAGGAAACAACAAGGGTGAATATAGAACTGAATTCAAGCAGTACATTAGCATGACAGATAGAAAAAATCACTTGTGTCTCACCTCCCTGATCATCCATCAGAACTTTTCAACTTCCGAGCCCTTTTATGCTGGGCAGGTGAAGATGGAGCGTCTGTTAACCTTCCAGAGACCTGACCACAACACAAAACAGAAGGCAAATGTCTAAGAAAAAGGCATATATATGAGATATTCCATCATCAAGAACAATACTTACTTTTCTCTTCTGATCCCGTTTACCAACTCTTTCCCCTGAAAATACAGTTATGTTATTGTGAAAGATATCAGAACCTCGTTTCTTTTAAAAAATAAAAGACTGCAAAAATAAGTATAAATGATTACCACCAAAAGTTACAGGCTCTGGAGTGAATGCTCGATCTTGTTCTCCAGGGCGAGACCGCTGTTGACAATTATAAATATACGTCTCATGAGTTCAATATCTTTCATTCTTTCCACAGAAACAGGTATAACGAAATTTTGCTTTGTTCTTGATTAATTTAAAAGAGTTGAAATTTTGTATTAATAAAGGTTCATAATTTATCCAGCAGAGACCCCTTTAATAATCTGTAATTTAGTCCTTTTAGTGAGAATAAACAAATCCACTGCAGCAAAAAATATATCACCAAAAGCAATTCCAGATTCCAGACCTTGGGTGTGCCAGGCATCTCAGTATATGAGCCTTCACGATGTGATGAACCCTCAGCTTCCTTGTATTGCAGCTATGAAAACATGTGATGAAGAGATTAAAATAGATTATACAATTATAAGTATAATTCCATACAAGACATGTATGATAAAGATTAGTACTTGTTTCTGAAGATTCAGCAAAGTGAGGATCTCTTTCCTCAGTTCAAGATGCTCAGCACACACAGCTTTTGTTGGAACTTTTGGCTTCAGATTGACCTTTGGAGCAAGATATTCAACAAGTTAAGTAATGTAAAACTCAACGTAAAATGCTAATTTTATGAAGCATCAAGATGAAATTCCAAAACTTAAATTAAAATTTAGTCATTTGAACATAGATATACATTAAGAATGTCTAAGTTCGCCAGTGAAAGATAGGACATATATTGATGTGGAATTTGAAAGATAGGACATATATTGATTTAAGGAACAGTAGTGGAAGAATAAACGTATAAGAGGTAGTATTGTAACTACAACATGAAATATTTACAAGTACAAGATTAGAAACAAACCCCAAGATCTTGTAAAGTCTGTTCAACCCTCTTGATAGTCCTGAGACCTGCAGAGGCACTAACTGCTTGTACCATTTGCTCAAGAGCATATGTTCTCAAGTACACCTTCAACTGAGAAAAAGTGTAAAATCAGTTAGATTCCATAGAGCTGTTTCACTATACAACTTGATCAACAACAAGAGAAACTACACAAGATTAAATAAAACAAAAGATACATCCAGAGTCACACCGAACAAGAAATTCTGGAAGAAAATTCAAACCCAAGATAAACCAAATAGCAGCAAAATTAGCATACTCACCATACGAAGAGAAGCTGGTGTAGCTGGGTTGTCAGTAGATGAAGTGGGAGGTGCAACACCAGAAGAAGTAAGTTGTGTGTTTGTGGGTGAAACATCGTCAGCTGATGGAGCCTGCTTCTCGGTAGTGTCTGGACCCACTTCAGATGCTGCATGTAATTCAGGTTCATCAGCACCCTGGAGGAACAAGACAAATTGTTATGCTCAAGCACAAGAAACTTAAGAAACCTTGTACTGTTGCACATATGTTCATACATTATTAGTCACTTTTGTAGTTTTTCTCTTGCCCTCACATTCTCGAGCATTACTGCTACATCATTTAAACTCAATAACTAAAAGTAGACTATCTGTATATGCAAAATTTTCTCCTTCCGACATGAATCACAAATCAATCTTAATCTGAAATCAGGTTAGAATGCAATAGCAGTTAAAATAAATACTATAAATAACAAGTCCCCTATTGCACAGTCCCTTCAACAGGATATTGTGCAGAAGATACAATGTGATTGTCAGTACCTTTTCCAACAGGCGGGACTCGGTAATCCTTTTTGCCTCAGCAAGAACCTGAAAAACACATAACATGTGCAAAAGAGATACATATAAACAAACTCAGATAAGAAAAAGGTATGAATAAATTAATGTTCTAATAATTATACCCAACTGAACAAATGAAAGCATAAACCCAAATCACAAAATATTCATACCTCAGCATCCTTGCGGTCTTGCTGTTTTGTTAGAGAAAGAAACATAGACAATGCACGTTTGCGCTCAACCTCCTGCTGAGCATTGTAAGATTCCTATAATTGAAGGATAAAAGCTCAAATGTGTTAGATAGATCATCTACTTTGTTCTTCCTTTGATGGAAAAATGAATCATTTAGACAAAAAATACACACCTTCATAAGAGGATGGCCAGACACATCAGCAGGGGAAGAAGCTCTGGCAGTCAAGATAGCTCGAGAAACTAGATTAAACAAGAAAATATTATTATCTACAGCATCACTACATATCACCTACATATCATAGACTAATTATGAAAGTGCACATGGGAATTTAGGATGGTGCTGAAGTTGATGAAGATGAATAGAGTAACTCATAAAGTGACAATGTGCAGATATAGAAGTCTAAGTGTAAACTGTATTCTACTAAACACACTCTTAATAGTAAACAAGAATCAAACTCTCAAAAACGTAGAGGGAAATGAGATGTAACATGAATAAAAATGAAGTAAACTGATAGATACTTACCACTATAATACCGATCTTTTAGTTCTTCCATGGTGCGAGGGGAAGAGAATCTATCAGCTATCACAGTGAAGCGAAGATCAAATCTTTCACACAAGTCAAACAGCTGATCTGTTTCTTCCTTGGTCCATTTCTGAGAAAATAATGACATTAATTCATTAAATGTGCTAATGATCTAATTTGGTGATTATGAGACGTGTCAAGTTCGATATTACCCCTTAGGAAAGCAAGAACAGGAACAAATATATGATTTCAAGGTAAAATAACACCCCGTACAATAGATGAAAATAAATTACTAATTAGGCAACTGAACATCTATACTAAAATGCACAGATGCATGCAATTTAAAAAGAAACATACAGGATCAGTCAAATGCTTCTGATATTCTTCATCTGTGTATTTGATGACATCGACAGACTGCAACAAATGATTCACAAAATTTTAAGTTCATTCTTGCAGAAGAAAAATAGAAGAGTCTCATCAGTAAGTATTGCCCAAACAAAATGAACTGTTCATTCTTGATTGTTTTTCATTCAATAACTCTGAAGTCAAAATGCCTGATACTTTATTTTCCAATTGATTAAGATACAATATCCTATTCTACAGAAAAAAAAAGGATGTGTTTATTCCACTTTACATATGCAACTGTACATACCTTATTATACTTAGCAAAGGGGTAATCACCAGTTGGCGGAACACCATTTACAACTCTTACCTGAAAAGATGTTACAATGCTATATCAAAATTTCATACCAAGCATTCTCAGATTCCATTGATAGCTTTACTGGCCAGAAAAATAAAATGATACCCAATGAAAGAGCTCCAAGTTGTCTTTCCGAGCCGAGTTTGTAAATCCAAGCCACTGCCAGGTAACCTGATATATATTTTATCCAAACATTAAAAAGAGCAGTCAGAAACTTCACATTTGACATGCTTTTCAGCAAACCAATTCTCTGAAGTGAAAACATGAAGCTTGAATTCTCTAGCTCACATTACATAACTTTCATTACTATAACAACAATTTCATTAGGTATTCAGCAACTGAAATTGCAATAGCTCAAACAAACAACACCATTATTTCATTAGTACGTACAACTTAATACTCCCAGCTGGAGCTACTGATGAAGCAGCAATTACTAACCTTCTCATCTGATGGTGGGCGTTTTTTCAGTTGAGACGTATCAATGGAAGGCATAAGGGGTGCCATTCCTCCAGTGAGCATATAAAGCTAAAAATCACCACACAAATCGTCAATCCGGCATTCAATCCTATCAAATTTCACAGGTAGAGAAAGAGAGCGAAGGGAACCTCGCGAGAAATGCCATCGGGTTTCCTCTGAGGCTCCTTGGGAGGTCTCGCCTTCTTCTCAAGAGCTACTGGAAGCGTGTTCTTCGGCAATCCAAGTATGTCCTTAGCATCCATTCTGGGCGAACATAAATTAGGGTTTTTTTGGGATAAATACAAACAGCCTAAAATCTTTCTAGGGTTTCGATTTGACAAGGAACATGAGATCTCAATGTCAAATTCGGAAGATTAGAAACGAAAAAGAATTGAATTTGGGATGGGATTGAGGCGATCAGATGAATCCGCTGAGCACACTGAGGGGTTCGGGCTGAAAGGCGGGAGAGGACGTGCAGATTGATTGCAGGAGTGGAGGGATGAAATACACAAATAGTTGAAATTTTAGGTCCTCAATTTATAAATATCGTTAATTCAGTTTTAAAATTATTCTTTTTTCTTTGAAGGTAAAATTATTCTTCTTGACTATATGAAAGTTGTAAACTAAAAAAATTAAAGAAAAATAATTAATCTAACCAAGTTTAGAATGTTACTAGTTATATCCGTCGTGCCATGCCGTCTATGCACGACTACGACTCAGATTAAGTATGAGCATATTTATTTTAATATAATAACACATAAAAGATAAAAAATTTGTACTCACATACAATAGTTTTATTATTTTTAGAATCAAATAAATTTTAAAATTTTACAATTTTTATAAATAAACAAAGAGAAAAATAATTTAAACAAGATAAAATAATATAAATAAAAGTTGAAATTTTTAAAAATAAATTTGGGTCAAAGTGAATGTGGTGGCTCAAAAAGATATAACTTTAATATATAGTTATAAATATATTTTTTAACCAAAATTTCATTTTTAAAAAAATATTTTACATTATAAATGGATAAAAAGACATAGATAATTTAATTTTTATCATCTTGTATTTTTTTTTTATCATAATTTGATTTAAGAAAACTTTATAGAAATATATATATATATATATAAAGATAATGTAATCAACTTATAATCAATTATATACTCAAAATCTATCCTAATATATAATATAGTTTATTTTATGTTAGATAGAATCTTATCAATATATATAAATTGTGAGAATGACATGTACGAAAAGTCCTAGGTGGCACATAGTAAAATCCTACATGGCATATAGCTTATATTATGATAGAAAAAATAAATTAAATAAATTGTTATAACCAATATTCATCAATAATATTTTACTAAATATTTAATGTTTTTATAGTTTATTTTATTTTAGATATATTCTTTTTAAGTTAAATAAATCATCATATCAAATATTTAACATTAATACTTAAGATTAATATTAGATAACATCTTTATTTTTAGATAGAATCTTTCCTAGATTAATCTATTCTATTTCTATATTATCCTAAAATAGTATCAACATATATAAATTTTCAAAATAAAAATCCTATGTGGCGGAATCCTAGGTGGCTTAATGTGGGAACGACACGTAGGAAAATCCTAGGTGGCGCAACATGGTGTCCTTATTCCTTGAGTCTTTTATATATATACATAGATTGTGAGTGGGTAAAAATTAACCACTATTATTATTTTCTCTATCTATCACTATAAAGTATTTTATTTATTATATTTTTTATATCTTTTAGTATTTTTAATATAAAATTAAATATGATGGTTATTCGACATAATGGAAGATTTTATCTTAACGAAGAGATAGAACTTTCGCTTGGAATAAGGGATAAGATACCACTTGCTTGGGTGACAAGGCATCGGGCCGACTCTAGGGTGTTGGTTTTCGGTCCCCCTACCCTCTCTCTTCCATTATAAATACGCATCATCGTTGTGTATGAACACATTTACACATTGAACAAGCTAATATTCGCTTAGCTTACGTGTTGAAAAATACTCATACTCGTGGAGTTCTCTAGCCTTTCTTGTCTTTACATTGACGCTCGATCGACGACTGCTCTTTTTCCTTAGGCATCGGAGGTGGATTAGGGGTGTCCCCGCCTATTTGTCCATTATTTTACATGTTCTAGGTTGAAGAGCAGTTGGAACGAAAGGTGAAGAAGGAGCAATCAATCAGTGCATTGAAGGCGACGTTTTTTGCACTAACAATTGGAGCCAAACGGCGGGAATAGGGCATCAACCACCGTCGGGAATGAAGAAGAAGATGAAATCACCCATGCTTTGGCTTCTACTTTGAGAGAGAATGAAAAGATCCAAACTAGGTGTGCTAAGGCTGAGTCTCGCTTGGACCAAGCCTTGGAAGAGATTGCCAAATTAAAGCATACCTTGCAAATGGTTCAAAGCAAGCACCCTGTCATTGAATCAACGTTTGAAAGTACTACTCGACGGTTCGCTAGTGTTATTGAATTCACTGATAATGTAATATTCGCTATTTTTATGACTAATTTATTTTAATAATTAATTATTTATTAAATAAAATAAATTCATAATATTTATTATTCACTCAAAATCTATTTCTAAAATAAATAGATTATAATATTCTTATAAAATAATTTTTTGAATAAATAAAATTTATTAAAAATGGAATTTAAGAAATTTGTATCCTAACGAAAATGCTATTTTAAAGGTCTTTCTATTTTTCTTTCTTAAGAGGAAGGAGCCCATCTAGAAGGCTCATAAATCATTTTAAAGGGGTTTTAAACAAAAGAGACAAGAGATGTGATTTGAACCCTTAACCTCTTACTCCTTCCCCACTCCTCTATCAATTGTGCTATCGAGTTTTTCTAAAATTATAATATAACCATTCGTATTTAAAGCCTTTGCTCCTAGTGGTATTTGTCAAAATTGAAATTATAATCCGTATAAAGCCCGATTAGGAGTAATGATGGGAATATTTCGGTGGATTTGTGTAGAGATTCTCTGCATATTAAATCCATGGTTTTAATTTGGAGGATTTCCCATCCCTACTCACCATGTGAGGTGATCTTTGAAAGCCATCATGAGCTTGATTCTCTACTTGACTTCCTCTTGCCTATTTAAAGGCCTCTTGGACACTAGAAATCACTCACAAATCCCTCAAACACTCAATTGATCACCCAAAATTCCAATCAAAGTCTTGTTGATTTTTTTTTCCTAAAAATAAAAAAAAATTGATTTTTATTTTTTTTGGGCTGCTCCTTCCTCCGATCGCTGGCCTGGTCGCCTCTCCTGGTCACACCGCCTGCACACCGACCACTCGCGACCACCAGGCGCCACCATCCCCCTCCACCTGTGCCGGCCTCGCTCCTCCCTCGTTCATCGTCGTTCAGACCTACTCTCTGGTTCTCCTGTACGTGAAAGAAGGAAATACAAAAGAAGAGGGTATAATCTAGGTAGGGATGGAAATGGGGCGGGTTCGGGGTGGCAAATACCCTCCTCGTACCCATACCCATTCAGATATATGCTTCCCATACCTGTCTTATTACCCATCGGGTAATAAAATTTATCCACGTCCCCATCCCCGTCGGGTATTCCCCATCCCCGCTTGATTTACCCATTTATAATCTTCGTCGGGGATTCCCCATCTGCGCTTGATTTCCCCATTTATAACCCCCATCAGGAACTCCCCATCTCTGCTTGATTTCCCCACTTATAATTCCCGTCGGGGATTCCCCATCTTCGCTTGATTTTCCCATTTATAATCCCTGTCGGGGATTCCCCATCTTCCCTTTATTTCCACATTGATAATCCCCGTCGGGGTTTCCCCATCTCCGTTTGATTTCTCCATTGGTAATCCTTGTCGGAGATTCCCCAATGGGGTCGGGTTCGGGTCGGGTGGTGGGGCGGGGACACCTATCCCCGTCCCCATGCCCATACCCTAGCGGGTAATTACTTTTCCCCCATCCCTGGCCCCATCCCCACTAAAAATCCGCATCCCCGTACCCGTAACGGGGAATCCCCACGGGTAATGGGGAATCCCCGCCCCATTGCCATCCCTAAATCTAAGCCTTTTTTTAAAAAGAAAAACCAATAAATTAACTAAACTTCAAATCTTGTTTAACAACATCAAAAATCTCAAAAGGAAAATTACAACTAGAAGTAGTGAAAAAAGGAGATGCAGGCTTCAATTGACTCAGCAGATGAGCAGCTTAGTTCGCCTTCCGTCTACAATATCTCCACACACAAGAGCTCAATAACGCCCCTTGTTCAAGTGCTAACACAAGGACATCACCAAAAAATTGTATGGGGGATACTATCACCATTAACAACATTTATCACCTTAATACAATCGGACTCAACAATGACACGATCAAAGCCCAAAGATGAACAGACCCTCAGCCCCCAAAGAGCAGCTTCGGCTTCAGCAACATCCAACTTCGTCCCGCTCGCCACAAAAACGAACGCACACTGGGTAGAACATTCAACTTCCATAACTTCTTCCACACTTTTTCCATACGAGTAGCCTCTAACATATGACCCTTGTTGCTCAAAGCACGACATCTACCCTCCCATACGTGATACGCAGACTTAACAAAGATCTCACCATCATCAGAATAAAACCACACCAATCTTTCTTAGCAAGTGCATCAACTAAATGAATATCAAGCACCAAATCAGCATCTTGCGATTGCATAATCATCCTAACATCATCCTCTTTCCAACATCTCCTATCCCAGTCAATAAGATCACACACCCTCATCTCCAAATTTGCCCCATTAAAATTTCCTAATGACTTAAAAAAAATTGGACGAGGTATCCACTTATCCCTCCATACATTAACCTCCGTCCCATTCCTGATTTGCCACAAAGATCCAGCCTCAATAAGCTCCCTGGCCTTCATTATACTTCTCCAACAATAACTAGGGTTATATCCTACCGAAGCATTCATAAATTTTTTATTTGGGAAATACCTTGCCTTAAACATCCTGGCCACAAGAGACGTCGGATCGCGCATAACTCTCCAGCCATACCTTGCAAGCAAAGCAAGGTTAAAACTTTCCAAATTCCGGAACCCTAAACCACCAATCTCTTTCGGCTCACACAACCTCTTCCAACTCATCCAATGGATCGTTCTATTCGATTCCGTTCCACCCCACAAAAACCGACACATCAGTTGCTCTATCTCTTTACAAATAGACGATGAAACCAAAAAACATGACATGGTATACATAGGAATAGACTGAATAACAGATTTCAACAAGACTTCCTTCCCCGCCATAGAAAGCGAATTAGCCTTCCAACCTTTCAACTTCTTCCAAACACGCTCCTTAATTTGAGAAAATATAACTTTTTTCGATCTTGCAACCATAGTTGGCAAACCAAGGTAGAGCTCATGTTTTTCCACTTCTTGGACATTCAAAACCGCCTGAATAGCCGCTTTCTGTTCCTCAGTCACATTCTTACTAAACGATAGCTCCGACTTCCTAAGATTGACTTGTTGACCTGATGTTGCTCCATAACGTTGGTGGATTTGAACTATTTCATTAGCTTGTTGACAAGAAGCCTGGGCAAACAAAATACTATCATCCGCAAAAAATAAATGAGAAACCACAGGGGCAGATCGCGCAATCCAAATCCCACGAAGTCGACCACCATACTCACTCTCCCGAATAAGGGTTGAAAAACCTTCTGCAACAAGTAAGAATGAATAAGGAGATAGTGGATCCCCTTGTTGCAACCCCCCTCGACGGAATAAACTCCTGAGATGGACTACCCGACATCAGCACTGAAAAAGAAACGCTAGTCACGCATCTCATTGTCAAACTTATCCAGCCCTCATTAAAGCCTATTATCCTCATACTATTCTCCAAAAAGCCCCATTCCACTCTATCATATGCCTTCGCCGTGTCAAGTTTTAGAGCAAAATAACATTTCTTTCCCATTCTCTTATTCTTCATGTAATGGAAAAGTTCAAAAGCAGACAACACATTGTCCGTAATCAACCTTCCAGGCGCACAAACACACTTTGAGAACCTGAAATCACCTTATGCAAAACCTGCTTCAACCTATTAGCAAGTACCTTGGAAATAATCTTATACAAAACATTGCACAAGCTAATCGGTCGTAAATCTTTCATTCTATAAGGATCAGTCACTTTGGGAATTAGGGAAATAAAAGTATGATTGAGTTTTTCAGGAAAAGGGGAACGAGAAAGTATGTCAATAGTAAAAGCAATAATTTCCGGCCCAACAATTTGCTAGTGTTGTTGAAAAAACAATGCTGACATACCATCAGGACCAGGAGATTTTGTAGGGTGCATTGAGAACAAAGCTACGCGTACCTCTTCTCCAGTGAATGGGAGAGAAAGCATCAGATTATCCGCATTTGATAAAATAGGCGAGATTCCTTGAGGAGCCGCTAAAGTGTGTGTGTGTGTTATGATCAGTTTTAAAAAGCTCCAAAAAATAAATTACCGCCACCCTCGTCATATTCCTTCTAGTACGCTGGCCCTCATCATCAATCAGACGCTTGATTTTATTTCTTTTCTTTCTCCCATTCGCCTTCCTATGAAAGAAAGCCAAATTCCTATCACCCCATCTTAATTCATGTGCCTTTGCTCTTTGATACCAAAGTAACTCCTCCTTCTCCATCAACTCTCTCTCTTTTGCCTCCAAGGCCCTACTCTTAGGAACCCATTGTCCTCTAATTCCCATCTTATTCATTCTCCTAAGTTCCTCCCTCACTTCTCCTAATTGAGTGAAAATATTTCCGAACACTTCTCTATTCCACTCTTTTAACTCTTCTGCACATCGACACATCTTCCCCATAACCCCACCTTCCACACTCCACTGACTAGGATTACACCAACAATTTTTAATAACCTCCTCACACCCACCCTCCCTCACCCACATAGCCTCAAACCTAAACAGTTTTGGGCCTCTACCACTCTCCTTGATCGTCACCATCCTCACATCGAAAATTTCCAACAAGAGGGGCACATGATCAGAACCACATCGATCCAGATGCCGAATATTACCACTCGAAA
This sequence comes from Fallopia convolvulus, assembly GCA_964016875.1. Classification (NCBI taxonomy): domain Eukaryota; kingdom Viridiplantae; phylum Streptophyta; class Magnoliopsida; order Caryophyllales; family Polygonaceae; genus Fallopia; species Fallopia convolvulus. Next base: position 13,874,713 of record OZ024720.1, read on the forward strand.
ACAAATCGAGCCACAATTCATTTGCTAAACCACGATCAAGCTTCTCCTAGATAAAATCATCACCCACTCGACCATATTTCTTATGAAAAATAACAATCAGTTTGGGCTGATTTTAATTATTGTATATTTAAATTAGGCTCATTTGATTAATCCAAATTCTAAAAATCAGATTATGTAAAATTTAAATTTGTACATATTTCTTATGAAAAATAACATGCATGAAAGGGTTTTAAAGGAAGAATAATTTTGTAAGTTATAAGGTAAACTTTAATAAATCTTAGGAGTATAAAAGTGATTTTTAACTTAGAAATGTTGTTTTTTATTTATTTATAAACCTAGACTTTCTTTCCCTTTTATGTAAAAGAATTCTTTTATTCATGAAAGTAATGACTTGAGAATTTATAAAATAAAGTTTTATGAATAAAACCTCTTTGCATGTCCTTTATATAAGCTTTGGATAATTTTATATGAATGTTGGATTAAAATAAATTTAATAAGAATAAGATATCTTTAATTAAGTTAAATAAGTCTTTACATGTATTTTAAAAGGGTTTTTATAACTTAAACCTTCTTGCATGTCTTTTGACATGTGTTATAAGCCTTAGAATATTTTTTTATTGAATTTATGATTAAAGTAGAATTTAATAAGATCATAAATATACCTAAACAAGTTATACAGGTATTTGCATGTGGGTAAAAAGAACTTATTATATCTTAAGACATTCTTGCATGTCAACTTAAGCTTAAAATGAATGTTTGATAAATTATTTGTGATCCTTTTAATTAAAAGTAGACTTCTAAATGTTGTTACCTACTTAAGTATTTTTAAATAAATTGTTGCATGTTGATTTTATAGAGTTTGGTTCCCATAAAACACCCCCTTAACATGAAACGGAAGGAGAATTTTGGGCCCTTGGATCACCTTGATTCAAGGACTGATCTTAATTCTCCTTTTATTAAGAACGGGGGTAATTATGTCTTTTCCCTCTCTAATTAATTAATCATTTTTCTCTTTTTTTGTTTTTGGGGGTAAATTGAAGACTCAATCGATTGAAGCGATTTTTTGATTGAATCGATTGTGCTATTGTGCGATTGAATCGATTGCAATCTCGTTGTTAAGGGAGTAGATTGTGCGATTCTAGGGTTCTAGGGTTCGTTCAAACGAGATCGAACATTGTGCCCTTCGACTGAGACGGAAGGAGATCGCACGGAAGGAGATCGCAATCGCCGAATCCGAAATCCAACGAGTTTGAATCTGCGAGTCTCGTTCCAACCATGACAAAAAGTGGTAAGAGGAATTCACAAATCCACTGAACGAGATCGAACTGTGTGATTTTTCGGAATTGATTGAACTGGTCAATCGAACTCGTTGAACAAGATCGAATTGGGTGATTTTTGGAATCGATTGAACTGGTCAATCGAATTGTGTGAATCTAGTTGGAGAGAGCTCTCGGGTTGTTGATTTTAATGCGCTGATCAACCATCCGTTCCAGAGCACCAGCCGTTCCAGAGCACCAGCGTTATGCAGCTAGGACGAAGCCCATGTCGCTAAGCAGTGCTCTCCCCTCGGTCTTGAACTATGTAGAGATGAGAGATTAACAAAAAAAAAGTTGAGCAATTTTGATGCAGAAGAAGCTATATAAAACCATCTCTAGCTTACCTATCAATGGGTCTTCTTCCTGTAAAGAGCTCAAGAAGCAGAACACCAAATGCATATACATCAGACTTTGTGTTTTCTGTTCCAATAATGTATGTACCCAGCATTGCTTATTGCTATCTCAGAGGTGTAAGATCGTCATCAAGTAGGACATTCGTGGCCTTCAGATTGCAGTGTCAAATCTTATGAGATCTGATGATTTTATTCTGTATGGTTGGTTTCCCAAATTATGATCGGAAGTCATTGCTACAACTTACAAGTGCTAAGTTTCAATGTTGTCTTCATTAACTGTTTGTTTTCAACCAAACCCACAAAAACATGAACCTGATTATTAAAGAGGAAAATATTCATAATAAACGCAAACAAATCCACCACTCACTATGTGTATGTTTCTAACCTACTTACTGATCCGTAATTAGTTAACCTGCTAATACACTCAACAAAAACTCCTTGATGCAACTAATCAATCAGATCCTCCCAGGGAAAGTAAATTTGATGCACTATTATTAGTTTCTGGTGCACTTTTACATGTTTTTAATGCACTTTTACATGTTTTAATGCACTTTTTGACATTATACTTGCACCTTTTTCTTATGCACTATTATTAGTTTCTGGTGCACTTTTACATGTTTTTAATGCAATTTTACATGTTTTTAATGCACTTTTTGACATTATACTTTCACTTTTTCTTATGCACTATTATTAGTTTCTGGTGCACTTTTACATGTTTTTAATGCACTTTTACTGATTTTCAACTAACACCTTTATATTTCCCTTTTATGTCTTCAACTACTATTCTAAATGAGGAATCACCTAAAAACAGTGGTGAATATTTTATTGAGCTATCTCAAGGGGGGACGGCATACTATTGCCCACATGTCCATCCGAGTTGAAACCATATGAAGGTCAACGTTTCACCACTTTGGATGAAGGTACGGAGTTCTACAAAAGATTTGCATTTGATACTATTGTGTGCACTTTTGTTTTAGAACAAGTAGCCTATTAGCTCAAATGGTAGAGTGGTGTGCTTTGTGCACAAAGATGTAGGTTCGATTCCTACATGGGCTAATATGATATCTTACAAAAATTAATTCTTAACGCATTTATTCTCAACCTAACTAGCTAGGTACTAAAAGAAGTTATATTTTATCGTGTGCGACAAATAACTAATTAACCACTATTTTTCAAAGAAGATCTTGATCAAATTAGCTTATATGGAATTCGAACCCACATCTCTGTGCATAAGCACATTGCTCTTCCATTTGAGCTAATAAGCTTATCTTAAATTAAGAATGTCTTCTTATGAATTTGAATGTCTTCTTGTCATTTATCAATGCAATTTTCTTATGTTACAATGCACCTTTGGAACTTTTCAATGCACTTTTATAATGAATGCAATTAAATAGTTTTGGAATGAGACTTTCTATTTGTTAGTAATGCACTTTTGATACTGTTGAGTGCACTTTTTTTACTTCATAATGCACTTTAAAACTATCTAAGAGTGTGAGTAGAGGAGGAATTCACAAAACTGTTTAATGCACTTTTCCTATGTCACAATGCACTTTTGAAACTTTTCAATGCACTTTTGTAATCAGATGATGCACTTTTCATATGCCATTTATCAATGCACTTTTCCTATGTCACAATGCACTTTTGAAACTTTTCAACGCACTTTTTCAATCAGATGATGCACTTTTCTAATGCCATGTATCAATGCACTTTTGAAACTTTTCAATGCACTTTTGAAACTTTTCAACACACTTTTTCAATCAGATGACGCACTTTTCTAATGCCATGTACAATGCACTTTTGAAACTTTTCAATGCACTTTTGAAACTTTTCAACGCACTTTTTCAATCAGATGATACACTTTGCTGAATTCGCTAGCATGAAATCATCCGGCTCTCCCTCTCGCCGTCAATGATGTCATATCCGTCTCCCACGGCATATCCCGACTCCGAGGACACCTCTTTGACTCCGGCTGTAGTGGAGAGCTATCGTGCTGTAAACTCCATCGGTGCTATTACAATTTACAGTGGGTGGATACGTCTTTTCGCGGGAGGAAAGCCGAGACTGTGTTTGGAGTTTTGATCGGAGCGGGCGTGGTTATCTTGGCCAGAATAATCTTCAAAATGAATAATTCACCATGTCTTTTCAAGGTCGTTGAATGGTGATACTTGAACTGGTCACAAACCCTAAATGGTAAGAAACTAGCATTCACCAAACAATCATCGGCAAATTTGCGAGAAAACACAAATTTCTCGCAAGTCAATCAAGCAATTGAATGTAACAACAGAGACACATCAGTCATCAACAACAAACCACTGATTTCACAACAAATTCCTAAGCTCGTCACAAATCAAAACGAAACACATCGATTAACATACAAAATTCATCGGCAAATTTCCTTCTTCAATCGCATAAACAAAGAACAAAAAAAATCAGAATCTGGCAAATTTCCTTCTTCAATCGCATAAGGTGAAGAAAATTAGGGCTTATACCTTTTCGATTTGTTTTTGGAGGCATCGTGATTCGTGGGAGAGATTGAAGGCGAAGGTGAGATCGAAGGTGAAGGTGAGGCCGATGGACCCCGAATCACGTTCTTGGATTGAGCGTTTATGGAGCCTTCGGTCGATTGGAGACTTCGATCGTCCGTCGTCCTTCGATCGTCCGTCTATCGTCCTTCGATCGTTTGGAGACTTTGAGCGTTTGGAGTAGATTGGGCTTATTTTTGATATTTTAAGTTAAGGGTATAGAAGTTGGGTGTATTTACAAAATTGCCACCTTGTTGATTTTTTTTTTTTTTTCAAAATCAAAGGAGTAATCTGAGCCATTGGATCATGTGATCCGACGGCTGACAACTCTCCTTCCGTTTCATGGTATGGGTTGGTTTCATTTGAACCAAACTCTGATTTTATAAGGTTTTATGTTATAATCTACCTTTGCATGTTATCTTAGCGCTAGTATAGATTTGAAATAAAATTTGTCATGATCTCCTTGATAAAAATGATACTTACAAGATACAAGCTAAGATATAGTTAAATAAATAAATAAGTAGTACATGTGGATTTAAAGGTTTTTATGGAATAATCCATTCATGCATGTCAATATTAACCCTTATTATAATTTTGGGAATAAAATTATATTTGACATCTAGGAATAAATATACTCATAAGAACAATATGCATGTGGGTGTATAAAAAAGATTTTTTATTGTTTTAAAACACTTTTGCATGTCAAAATCTTTCTTTAATATAATTTTCAGAAAATATATGAATGATCTTAGAATAGTGGATTTCATGAAGACAATACTTTTAGTCCACTTAAATAATCTTTGCAAGTGGTTTTAAAAAGGATTTTCTATTTGATAAAATACTTCCTTGCATGTCTCATTAAAATAAATATTTTGAAAGATTTTCAAAAACATCACCTAGAAAATAATAATAAAGGATTATTATTATTTATTTCCTACCTAAATTATTTAACCAAATAATTTAGTTTGACATCCTCCCTCCTAGATGAGGAAAATAAGAAAAGGATTATTTACAACTAAAATAAGGATTTTAATGTATGTTCGTTCGTTACCGTTTCAAATAAATAGGTCAAAGCGTACGAACTTCACTAAATCGTCCAAAATTCCAAGTCTCGTAAACTTACCAAAGAGATTCTAGGCAAGTGGATATTCTCCTTGTAACCTTTTCGATATCTCGATTTTGTTAAACTTCTATATGTTGGGAACAAACATGTTTGCTTAAATAAATAAACATAGGATATATCGATTGCTAGAAATAACGACATCTCTTTATCGTTATTATTATTCAAACGCTAGAAATGAACTTAGGACCGATGATTGCGGCCTTGTTTGTTTAACATGTCTCGTTTAGAGACATCTCTTGGAAAAGTATAGTAAAAAGTGATGGACATAAGTCCTTAAACCACTTTTTATAACATCATATTATATGTAGGTCATGACTCTACCCTTACCTCGTTGACTGAAGTCTTAAGCAATGTCGAAATAGAAAGGTTTCGTCTGAAGTCTAAAGCAATGTCATACGGAAAAATAAATGTTGGCTGAAGTCTTAAAGCAATGTCGAAATAAAAAGGTTCCGTTTGTGTTGTTTGTGCTTTTAGTTTAGTTTTAGGTGTCTTTCTTAGGTTGTTTAGTTTAGTTTTAGTAAGTTTTAGAGTTAGTTTTGTGTGTTTTTGGATAAGTTTGCATATTTTGTGAAAAGTATGGAAGCTACTCCGTTATGTGTCTTTTTGTAGGTTTTTGAAGCGAAAAGGAGCATTTCAAGTGAAGATGAAGTGAAGTGGTGAAGGGTGGAATGCATAGAAGAGGAAAAGGAAGAATGCATGTTGAAGATCAAGGAAAAGTTCAAGTAAAGCCATGTAAAGAGTTCAAAAGAGCCAAAACAGAGAGCTCGTTACCGACCATGTGCAGGTCATTAACGAGGTGACATGTGTCGGTAGAGCGTAGCCGACTTTCAGGATTATATCTTTTATCTTGTAATCTTTTAGTTTGGTAATTTTTTATCTTTTAGACCTTTTATTAGATAGCTTTCTTTAGTATAAATACCCATGTTCTAGCCTAGGGCAAGGGGGGTATTCTCGTAGGTTTTTTTAGGAGAGACGATAGAGAGAGATTTCGGTCCTGGTTTCCGATCTAGAGAGAGGAAGAGGTTTGAAATCGTGATCGAGGTTGCTAGTGTTGTTCTTCGTTCTTTATTTTCGTATTCCATGTGTGGTTGTAAGACGATATTTCTTTCAATTTCAAGTAAGTTTTGCTTTTCAATGTTCTCTTTGAATAAAGTTGTTTGTTTTGATTCAATGAAGAGTGAGTAGTTTTCTTTTCCAGGGTCGGGGTTGAAACCCGACATAGTTGTGCATGATTGAATGAATATGTTGATGTTTTGACTGCCTTCTATCTTTTGAATTGCTAGTTGTGCTTATTCTTAGACGAGATTCGAAGTAATTTGAGTTTGTTGCTTGATCGAAAGTGAAAGTTGTGAACTTGAATGTTGATATTGTTCAATAACGAACGTTTCGAGTTTTGGATTCAAAACAAGTAATAAAGTGAATTAATTTATGAAAGTTGATTGATTTGCTTGTTTAGTCAACGAAAGTTGATAGATTTATCTTCAAAGGCACGATCTTTATCTTCACATGAGTTTATATGCATAGCTATGTTGTGGTAACCCTTGTCCTAGAACCTTTTATCCTTTGATTTTCCTTAGTTTTACATTCGAATGCACTCGTTACCGAGGTACTAGGATCGGTACCGAACCTGCACTTGCATTATGTTAATTGTTCTGTTTCAGTAGAAACCCAACATCGTTACCGACCCTGACAAGGTCGGTACCGAGGTTTGGCGTATTTTTCTTTTGTTTTGCTTTCTTTTCTTGTATTCTTAGGTCGGTAAACAAACAACCTTGCTTCCTGTGGACGATCCTGACTTCGCTATACTCAGTGGGGTCTTGACTACAAATTTTATTTGTTGTTAAGTAAATCCCTCTCAACAAATTGGCTCTATTGCCAGGGAAGCAACAATGTTTGTTTGTTTACCCGTGGGTCTGGGAATAGCCCGACCCCGTTTTTTGTTTTTAATTTTGTTTTCTTTTGTTTGTTTTCTCAGTGTATGCCAGCAGGACGCTGTAGGCTCGAGTTTGACAACACCGGTTATTATTCTGAACCTGAATGCACCTTGCACCGCAGAAGAAGAGAAAACCAAGCCATGGCTACACCTGAAGAGATGGCACAATAGATGGTAGCCCTCTGGAGACAGATGGAGGCGTTACAAGTTGAGCGAGACGCTGTTGCCGAAACAGCTGAACGAGAGCGAGTGAATGTTGCGCGTCAACGAGAGGACAATGCCCGTCTACAGGAGCAATTGAATGCCTATCCAAGGAATGTCAAGCAATACATGCATCCGGAACTGAGGGTACCAGAGTTTGCAATCGTGCTTCCAGAGATAGAGAAGACATTTGAGATCAAGTCTCAATTCATATCCTTAATAAATAGGGCTCAGTTTGAAGGGAAACCTACTGAGTGCCCTATGGAACATATTAAAAATTTCCTTGATTTATGTTACACTATTGCCGATGAAGGTGTCTCACTTGAAAATGTTCTATTAAAAGCTTTCAGGTGGTCTCTTACTGGAAAGGCCTTGAACTGGTTGGAGAGCTTACCTCCTAAGTCTATCAGGACTTGGAAGGCTTTGTATGATCAATTTCTTACAAAGTTCTTCCCTCATGCCAAGACAACGGAGTTGAGAAAACGCATCACCTCCTATCACCAACTGCCTAATGAAACTTTTGTAGAGACATGGAAGAGGTTCAAGGAGATGCTCACACAGTGCCCCACTCATGGGCAACCCCTATATGTGCTCCAAGAAATCTTCTTCCAAGGGATTAGTGTAGAAACAAAGAACCGCATCAACACACACACTGCTTGCGGATTTATAGAGATGGATCCCACTGTTGCATAGGAACTGTTGGACAAGTTGTCTAACTACAATGCCATGCATAGGACCCAACAGCTACCCCAGCCATAGAAGCGTCTCTACATGCCTAATAAGGACGAAGTTGATCCAGATGTCAAAATCAATTTCTACAGGATGAGATCAACCGTTTGAAGAAATAGGTAAGTTTTTTGAAAACCTCTTAACCTTGTCAAGAGTGTGGTTCTTCTACCCATAGTACTTCTGCTTGCACTAACATCGAGCAGGTAAGATGATAGCTTGCATTTAGGCAGTGTTTAGGATGCATATTTATGTTTATATTGCATGGTTTTAGCTTAGTTTAGCTTAGTTCATAGGTTTTTAGGTTTTCTAGGAAATTCGGATTTTGCGCTTGTTTTGCTCGGTTTTGCAGATCTTTAGGTAAACAAGCATGGACAAGACGGATATTAGCGGACTATGGTGGACATGGATGAATATTGAAGAAGTTCAAGTGAAGATTACAAGAACCAAGGCCCAAGAGCTTGTGTGAAAAGAACGCTTAATTTCGGGTTATGCATTGGAGACTTGTTTTGACACCTCTATCTTGCAATGCTTAGTTTGGGAGCTACAGTGGTCGGATGAAGATGAATTTGGTATCACTGGAAATCTAACTCGAAGAGCTACAAATTTATATTTTTACTCCGAGTCCAAATTCCAACTCGAAGGGGGTCAAAACAGCCTCTGAAGTGTCGCCTGAATGCTGAACCGAGGCAATTGCGCGGGTTAGCATGCTAAAAGCACGGCCGAGCAATTGGAAACCCGAGCAATTCAAACTGAATGCACATTACGCTTGTTGCACATTGCTCGGCCGAGCAGTTGTCAAGCCGCGCAATTGGGGATTTCACGCGGTCATCATGGGCCGACATTTGGGCTTGATATTTGGGCTTGGGTTATATCTTCCGAATAGATGTTTAAAGATAGGGTTTTTGAGGGTTATTTTAGAAGACATATTTAAACCTTTGTTAGTTTAATTTTCATAACTTTGATCATACTTTTGGAGGCTGGGGTTTTTCTCTCTAGAGACAAACTTTAAACCTTTGTATGTTTTTCTTAATTTTAATTATGCATTGCTAAATTTCATTGTGTTTGGCTAGTTATTGAAGTCATGATTTGCATATTGTTGTGAGGTTTGATTGATTCTCAACAAACTTGAATATAAGTTATTCCCTGTGCTTAATTGAATCTAAACTAGGGTTTTATTAGATTAGCTACCTAATTGAATTTCTAGTTATAACTGAATCTGATTAATTACCGATCGGAGTTAATTTGATCAAACTTTACTTTAATCAATTAGTACCGGTTGGACTAGTTGGTTGAAGAAGGGAATAAATTCACAAGTCACTTAGATGTCTAGTTGCTCTAAGTGTTTGTTTCTATTGACAACTTGAATCGTTATGTTGTTATTTAATTGAATCTAGAAGGTCTTCTAGGTTGTTATCTAATTAGGGTTGTTAGACTGGTAGTTCTATCAACTAAATCTAAAGTTCGGGTTTTAATCCTTAGTAGGGTCATAATCCAAAATAGATTATTCAAGTGAGAAGAGAATCAAGAGAATTAATGATCAATAAAGCAACATTATGATGGATCTAACTAGTTGAACACGCTTGTCTCTTATTGATTTAAATCATCCTTTGCATTTATATTTACTTTGATTTTTGCACAGTAGTTTAGATAATCATTCTAAAAAAACCCCTTTGGTTACTTGGCATCCAAGTAATAGCACAAATACACAAGTCCTTGTGGGATCGACCCTTACTTGCCGCTCTACTGAGTTGGTAAAGATAAGGTTTCTTTGATAGGTATTAACAACCACTGAAAATACCTCATCAAATTTGGCGCCGTTGCCGGGGACTCGTCGCTATTTGTGTTTTTACTTTTGTGCTCTTCTTGGTGTTGTGAACCTATCTTACGATTCATAATACCCGTGCTACTAATCTATGGCTTTGTTCGATTGTAGACAGTTGTAGGATGAGCACTTCCATGACTATTTTTCAAGATATCAAGACCATGTGTTTGAACTTGGTGCTTGGGGATTACGATACAGTGATAGAGAGGTGAACATGGGAGTTATCCATGGTATGAATTTTGAGACAAGAGGGTTAGCAGACTACATGAGCAATGAGAGGCTTTTATTTATGGGACCTGAGGAATGCTGGGATTTCTTTTGTTTTATGAGCCATCAAAGCTTTCTAGTTGAGTCATCTTCCCAACCACCCCTACTGGTTGATAAGTCTCTTGAGGATATAATCAGGGATATCTCAAAAGGGGCGGATACTATAATCAAGAAGCACTGTGAGTCTTGTTCTTCATATTTTCATTCCACAATCTCATGTCCTTTTGAGTTGTGTGAAAAGAGTGGTGGAATCACATTGGAGTCAAATGATCATGAGTCAGACACTCAGATTCATTTTGAGGAGCAATCTACTACACTTGATGTGAGTTATGAAGATGAATTTGATGTCCAACATGAATTCACACCTATAAGGCAAGTTGAGCCGATCATCACAGAGCCAAGAGAAGTTTGTGCAGGCATAGAGATTCTTACAGAGCCTAGGGAGCCTGAGTCATATTCACCCATGTGGAGTAAATTGCTTGAGGGTTTTACGATTTTGGAAGAAGACTCTTTTGTCGACCATGATGACTTCTTTGTTGATGAAGTAGACAACCATGAGGGAGAAATTCAACACGATGCATCTATTAAGTCTTCCGCTGTCATGGTGTACCCTATGTTAGGCCTTGACACTCCTTGCTTTAGTTTCCCCACCTTCTCACATCAGGAGCTTATGGAGTTCGAAGAAGAGGAGCCAAGTCTACAACACAAGGTGGAAGATGGAGAATATATGGAGTTCATGCTGGATAAAAGTGGTATTGCTGACAAGTGCTTTGATTCATACTGTAAGTATTTTCGAAAGCCACCACTTGTGCTGAATTCTTTTGAACATATGCCATTTCATGCCAATTGGGCACACATGTTTGATAAGTTAAAACGATCTTTGAAAGTTATATTATGCATCTTTAATTTATCATGGTGTTACTTATGTTTTTCTGAGATGTGTGCACAGGGGTTTGATAGGTTGTTAAGGGCATTGACAACAAATCTTATCAAATCATGCTAAGAGTCAAGCTAATGGCATTAAGCAAGCGCTTCTTAGGAGGCAACCCAAGGTTTAGAGTAGTTTTGTTTTTCAGTTATTATTTTTTGCTTTTTAGGCAGTTTTGTTTGTTTGTTAGATATCCCAGGTTTGAAGATTGATAACCGGAAGAACCACCACCGTCGGATTTCCCGCCATCTTACCCGGATCACTAGAGTTTTTGTGCGTATTTCTCTTCTCTTTACTTTTTTTACTATACTTTGGGGACAAAGTATGTTTTAAGCACGAGGGAAGAGAATTACTTGTTTGCATTGCATATAGTTGCATTAGTTTAGGTCTTATTAAAAATTTTCATATTTAAATTTTTGCATGCATTGATTAAAATCCTGAAAAATGAAAAAAATCAGAAAAATTTGAAAAATACAAAAATATTGCATTTAGGTTCTTATTTCCCCATTGTTTGATTCCTCTTGTGTTTCTAAGTTAAGTATAAGTCCTAACCCATAAGTTACATGATATGCTGAAGTTGATATGATATGAGCATGATCATTGATTAATTGCCTTGATTATAGTACTGAGCATGTATTTAGCTTGAGTATTTGATTCATTCTGAAATTCTAGACAAAAATCAGCCTTGTGAGATATTTTTGGCCTTTCATTGATATATTGTTCTCTAAATTTCTTGAGTGTATCACCATGAGCTAGCTCTAGAACTTGAGTTATGGATCTTTTTCAAGGCTGCTTTATATGATTGAATGCATGACATTAAAATGTTTGAGGCAATGTTTCCTATTAGCCTATTATTTCCCTTCCTACCTTACACGATCCATGTTCTTGATACCCCATTTCTTTTGAGCTTTAAGCCCATTTTTGATAGCTCCACAAAATTTCCCTAGCCTAATAAGCTTGACCCATCCGAGATTTAGGACTTTAGGTTGTGTTTTTAATTTGTGTGAGTTATGTATAAGTATGGGGGAGTTGGAAGAAAAGGTGGCAAAAGAGGAAATACAACTCTTGGTTGCAAAGTGAAAAAAAATGATGAAGATGAAAAGTTTGTGCAAAGCAAAAGAAAAAGTTCAGTTTAATTGTTAGTAGTCTTCATAAAGCAAAGAAAGAGTTGAAGAAGAGACAAAGAAAAAAAATGAAAAAAGAAACAAGTGCTTGAATGAAAGTGTATGGAGTTGAAAAAGAAAGTTTGGGGGAAGTGTTGTAAGAGAAGAAAAGTGTTGAATTTTGGTTTAGACTTAGTTCTTTATCCCGGATTTAACACCACAACCCAAAAATTTACCCCTTCTAAATTTCTCTTTACCTTGCCCCCATTACAACTCTTAAAAAGACCTCATGATTTTTGTTATGTGTTTGATCCTCAGCGGTGGAGATTTAGGACGCTGATGCAAGCATATGGTAGTCTAGTTTTCATGGTTGATTTGAGTGAAACACTTACCCTTAAACACTTGAGAGTTTGAGTGCAAACACAATTTACCTTGGTGAGGTCTAGAATGAATGAATGGTCTTTACTTTCTGCTTATCATAATGCATGTTAGGAAGTCTTGGTCGGGTTTTTGATTATATGTGAAATGTTTGTTTGATTTGAAGATGGATGTATGATTGCATTTTTATGGTGTGTTTTGGATTTATGTCTTGCTTGAGGACAAGCAAGGGTTAATCATGGGGGAATTTGATAGCTTGCATTTAGGTAGTGTTTAGGATGCATATTTATGTTTATATTGCATGGTTTTACCTTAATTTAGCTTAGTTCCTAGGTTTTTAGGTTTTCTAAGAAATTCGGGTTTTGCGCTTGTTTTGCTCGGTTTTGCAGATCTTTAGGTAAACAAGCGTGGACGAGACAGAGCTTAGCGGACTATGGTGGACATGGATGAATATTGAAGAAGTTCAAGTGAAGATTACAAGAACCAAGGCTCAAGAGCTTGTGTGAAAAGAACGCTTAATTTCAGGTTATGCATTGGAGACTTGTTTCGACACCTCTATCTTGCAATGCTTGGTTTGGGAGCTACAGTGGTCGGATGAAGCTGATTTTGGTATCACTGGAAAGCTAACTCGAAGAGATATAATTCATATTTTTACTCCGAGTCCAAATTCCAACTCGAAGGGGGTCAAAACATCCTCTGAAGTGTCGCCTGAATGCTGAACCGAGGCAATTGCGCGTGTTAGCATGCTAAAAGCGCGGTCGAGCAATTGGCAACCCGAGCAATTCAAACAGAATGCACATTACGCTAGTTTCACATTGCTCGGCCGAGTCAAGTCGCGCAATTGGGGATTTCACGCGGACATCATGGGCCGACATTTGGGCTTGATATTTGGGCTTGGGTTATATCTTCCGAGTAGATGTTTAAAGATAGGATTTTTGAGGGTTATTTTAGAAGACATATTTAAACCTATGGAGTGCTCTCTCCCTCCATAGTAGGAGGAACCAGATGAACACCCTGACTAGCAGCCCGAGATGAAGATGCTCCATCTGTTCTATCCCTTTTTCTACCCATAATTTCAGAATTTCACAAATACCTGCACAAGCACCACAAACAAACCAAGCAAACACAATTCTGTTGTCCAGGCAAGCACAACCACAACAATATATATATTATCAAGCAAATAAATCCCTCAATCACTCTCTTCCCCCACTACCTAGAGCAATTTAATCAAAAATTAATCCAAATTTTAGGTCAATCTCGAATTTGTAGAAAAAGCTCAAATAAAACACAAATCTAGGCTAGAATCATGCAATAAACGAACTTTTATAAACCCGAACCTAGATCTAGGTTTTACACTATAAATCCGAAATTTAGAAAGAGATTTGAGAAAACTTACTTCAATCTCGCTTGCTTTGGAGTTCCTTGCTTGATTTGGGTTGAAAATCCGACTTGAAAGAGCTTGAATGGAGCTTGAGCTTGAAGGTTTCAATGGAGGTTTGAGAGAGGTAGAAGGAGGCGGAAATAAGGGTAGAAGAAAGAAAAGGGGCTCGGGGTTTCTTTTATTTGGGTTCGCTGAAACCTCTTAAAAGCGCGGTTTGGCCACAACTTGCACGGCCGCGCAATGTGCAAACCCGCGTAAGTGTCTCCCAGTCGGGATGGCTCGGGATGGCTCCAAAATAGCGCGGTCGCGCAATTTGCAAACCCGTGTAAATATCCCTCAGTTGGGATTGCGCGGGATGGTGTGCTGAATTGCGCGGTCGCGCTTTTAACACCCAACTCGTGTAATCCTGTTAAGCCAAGGTTGCTCGGGCTTTTTCTTACTAACCTAAAGTGAAGGGCGAAGTCTGATTTGGCTAAAGCTCGAGAGAGTAAAGATACGGTATAGAGGTACTCTCAAGTTCCTTAGGGGCCTAATTGCTTGGCCACACAATTTTAGTCCCTAATCCGAGTTTTTAGCTACTGTATAAAGTACGTGGGTGCGTTTTCCAAAGCTTGCCAGAGTGGTAAGAAGGTCTGAGGATTATTTCTACTAAAACGAAACAAACAAAAATAAAAAAAGAAGCAAAAACTCAAAACACAAAAGTTCAAAGCAAAACTAAGTAAACCTTGGGTTGCCTCCCAAGAAGCGCTCGTTTAACGTCATTAGCTTGACGTAAAAAGGATATTAAGGAGGATTGGAGGTATGGAATTCGATCTCCTTCCCATCGAATCCCATCTTCAGCGTGCCTTGTGGAATGTCAATCCTTGTATTAGCGGTCTTCAAAAATGGTCTTCCAAGCAACATAGACTCTTTTCCAGCTCCTAGTCCCATGTCCAAGATCAAAAAATCAGACGGAAATGTCAAGGAGTCCACCGTAACCCATACATCTTCAATCTTTCCCTTGGGTCGGACAGTGGAATGATCAGCTAGCTCAACTATAGTTCGGGTCTCTTTCAAAGGTCCCATACCAAGTTTCTTATATAAAGAGGAAGATAAAACATTGACCGATGCACCTAAATCAATTAGAGCCTCATTCAGTGCTTCCGATCATACAAGGAATGGTGAACATGCCAAGGTCACTGCACTTCTCAGGCAAACGCTTTTGAAACACAATAGACACATGTTCTTTTACCTTGGCTTGCTTTTGACTTTTCTCCTTTTGTCCCCTTTTTAAAGTGCATAACTCCTTCAAAAACTTGGCATACTGAGGTACACTCTTGATCAATTTCAATAATGGGACATTTACTTTGCATGTACTAAAAATCTTGAACAACTCCTTGTCACTCTTCAATTTCCGGGTTTCGTTTAAGTCTTCAAGAAAGGGTGGAACAGGTACATAAGCCTTCAGAGGAGTTTCAAACGAATTCTAATTAACGACCAGATTGCGCGGGTTGCACTCCAATTGCTCGACCGCGCAATTTACCCCTACCCCGCCCAATCCTAACTGAGAGGGCAGTGCGCGGTTTGACAATTGCTTGACCGCGCATTTAGCAGGCAAGCCGAGCAATTCAATCCCGACTTGTTCCTCTGCTTCATCAACTTTGTTCACTGTGTACACTTGTCCCGCTTTAGAGCCATCATAAATAGAGATAAAACTCACATTCGCCCTCGGATTGAGCTCTGTCTGTGATGGCAATTTGCTTGATTCTCTAGCCTCTAACTTTCTTACCGCATCAACAATCCGACTAACTTGGCTCTCCAAGTTCTTAATACTAGACTTGGTCTCTTGTTGAAGCTGAGTTAGAGAGCCATGCATTGTAGAAACAGTTTGAGTCAGATTTCTGATCATCTCTTCAGTGGACATAGAATTCTGATTCACTCCCTGAGCTTGAGGTTGAAAAGGCGGTCTGTACTGAGCTTGGCCACCTTGATGGTTAAATTGTTGATTGCTAGAATTTCCATACCTCATGTTAGGATAATCCCTCCACCCAGGATTGTAAGTGTTGGAGTAGGGATCATACCTAGGCCTTTGTTGACCATAATTGCCCACCATATTGACTTCAGCTTGTGGCTCCTGGAGAGTGGGGCATGAATCAATCGGATGCATATTATCAGAGCAAATTACACAGGCTTTCACTTGTTGTCTCCCACCTTGCTGTAGAAACTGTTTCATCATGGTTTTCAGCTCAAACACTTCTTCATGCAACAATGAATTAGCAACTACAACATTGGAAGCCTTAAAACCAGATTCCTTCCTGAACTGTCTTGTGCCCTCAGACAACTGTGTAAATAGTTCAAACGCAGCAACAAGAATCTTGTTAAGAATGTTACCTTGGCAAGCTGCATTAACCATTCTTCTCTCATCATCCAAGAGGCCATTAAATAAGTATAAAATCAGATCTTGATCAGTGTAGCCATGGAAAGGACAACTGGCTATCAACCTCTTGAACCTCTCATAATATTCGTACAAGGACTCATTAGCTTCTTGTTTAATGTTGCTAATTCTTTTCTTCAGATCATTGAGCCTTGTAGCAGGGAAGTACTTCTGTAGAAAAGCTTGCTTCATCTTAGCCCATGTATCGATACTTCCCGGAGCCAAATAATAAAACCAGTCTTTAGCCTGATCCTTGAGAGAAAAAGGAAAGGCTCTCAGCGCGATCTGGTCGTGAGTCACATCAGCAGGTTTCATTCTTGAGCACACA
Source organism: Fallopia convolvulus (assembly GCA_964016875.1). NCBI lineage: Eukaryota > Viridiplantae > Streptophyta > Magnoliopsida > Caryophyllales > Polygonaceae > Fallopia > Fallopia convolvulus. The sequence continues at coordinate 13,891,510 of OZ024720.1, forward strand.
ACATGAAATTCAGAAAGATGCTTGTTTGAGTCTTCACCACTAAGCCCATGGAATGAAGGCAAAAGGTGGATCAACCCAGATTTCAGCTCGAACTTGACTCCTTCAGCAAGAGCAGGAAATTGCACCGCCAACGGTTGTTGTGTTAGATTTGGTGCAGTTAACTGTCTCAATGTTTGGTCAGCCATCTCCGCTGATTCAGCAGTTTCAGATTCAGATTCAGATTCAGATTCCTCAAGAAAGAACGGTAGAGCCCGAAAGTGATCCCGGATTTCTTTCCTTAGCTTGAAGAGTGTCCTGTCAATATCTGGATCGAAGATCAAGGGAGATTAGTTAGTAGCACGGGTATGAACCATATAACAGGTTCACACCCAAAACAACACAAAAGTAAGAACACAAATAGCGACGAGTCCCCGACAATGGCGCCAAATTTGATGGTGTATTTTCAGTGGTCGTTAATACCTATCATAGAATCATAACTTAACCAAACTTAGTAGAATGGTAAGTAAGGGTCGATCCCACAAGGACTTGTGTATATGTGCTATTACTTGGATGCCAAGTAACCAAAGGAGGGTTTTTTTATGGATGAATATCTAAACTACTATGCAAAAATAAAAGTAAATATAAATGCAAAAGACGATTTAAATCAATAAGAGACAAGCGTGTTCAACTAGTTAGATCCATCATGATATTGCTTTGTCGATCATTGATTCTCTTCTCACTTGAATAATCTATTGTGGATTATGACCCTGCTAAGGATTAAAACCCGAACTTCAGATTTAGTTGATAGGACTACCAGTCTAACAACCCTAATCATCTAACAACCTAGAAGACCTTCGAGATTCAATTAAACGACAGCATAACGATTCAAGTTATCAATAGAAACAAACACTTAGAGCAACCAGACATCTAAGTGACTTGTGAATTTATTCCCTTCTTTAATCAACTAGTCCAACCGGTACTAAATTGATTAAAGTATACTCTTGATCAAATTAACTCCGACCGGTAATTAATCAGATTCAGTTATAACTAGAAATTCAATTAGGTGATCAATCTAACAAAATCCTAGTTTAGATTCAATTAAGCACATGGAATAAACTCTATTCAAGTTTGTTGAGAATAAAATCAAACCTCACACCAATATGCAAATCATGATTTCAATAACTAGCCAAACACAATGGAATTTAGCAAAGCAAAATTAAAATTAAGCAAAACTTACAAATGTTTAAAGTTTGCCTCTAGAGAGAAAAAACCTACCCTCCAAAAGTATAATCAAAAGTTATGAGAAAATAAATTAACATAAGGTTTATATATGTCTCTCAAAATAACCCTCAATAACTCTATCTTAAACATACTACTCGGACATGATATAAGCCCAAAAAAAAAAATCAAAGCCCAATCCTTCGGCCCATTAACGTCCGCGTGAAATCCCGAATTGCTCGGTTTGACATAATACGCGGTCGCGCAATCTGCGTTCCCGTGCTTCTGGTCTTCAGTTGCATTTGCGCGGGCTGAATTGCACCCCGAGCTTTCGTCCTTCTTGTCTTGGCTCTTCTTCTTCTTCAATCTTCATTTGTACCACCTCCTAGCTTCCTTTAGCTCGTCCACCACCGCCATGGTCAACCAAATCTCGCCCCGCTGTTGCTCATAAATCTAAAAACCTACAAAACCGAGCAAACAAGCGCATAATACCCGACAACACAAAAACCTAAAAACTACATAAAAACCAACCTAAAACTATCTAAAACATATATAAAACATGCATCTAAACTACTTCTATATGCAATCTATCATCAGGGTCGGTACCGATCCTTCTAAGGCACCAATCGACCCTATTGTTGACCCGGTAGCATCACCTCTCGAGCCCGCTTTGGCTCCGAGATTGGTGAAGTCTCTTCCCTTTCCTACTAAGAAGTCTAAAGACTCAACTGAAGGTAAGTTTAAGCGTTTTTGTTAAGATTCTCCAGGGCTTAATATTTCTATACCATTCGCTGAGGCCCTAAGCAAAATGCCATCTTTTTGAAAGATATCCTTAGCAGGAAAAGATCAATAACAGAGTTTACAAATGAGGTTCGATCTATTACCCTTGCAGAGAAGCTAGGAGACCCAGGGAGATTTGCTATCACAATTGGGATAGGTGATCACCGATTCAAAGCTTTATGTGATTTGGGATCCAGTGCCAGTTTACTTCTCTTATCAATCTGGTCAAAAGCTAACATGTGACCTTTGGAACCTGTGGATAGGAGGCTGTATATGGAGGACAGATCAAGTGTGAAGGCTACAGAAGTCGTTGATGATTATCCCATTCAAGTGGGGAAATTCTTCATTCCAAACGATTTCATTGTCCTCGACATGCCTGAAGATCCTCTAGTCCCCATCATTCTAGGCATGCCATTCCTTGCTACAGCAGACGCTAGAGTTGACGTTCGAAAAGGACTCCTCACCTTTGACATAGGAGAGGATCGGGTCGAGTTCAACCTTAATCGAGATGCCAATGACACAACTGTTGCCGCACAAAATCGAGATGTCCCAACCACAGCTTGACATTGCTGAGTCTGAAGTTTCTCCTCCAATTAATAAGAACTTCAAAAGTGCAACCGAGACTGCTACCGACCCCCCTTGGGCCGGTACCGAGCCCTTTGTCCAGCAATACGATGAAGGTGGCTCGTTTTGGCACGACACCTAGAGCAGTTTTGTTTTTGATGGGTCGATAACGACCTCAAAAACCCCGGTGTCGACACCCTCACAAATTGATCGAGGTGAGTATTCTAACTCTGGATTCACTATTATTGATCATGATCTATCCTTATATCATATTCCTACACGATATTCCGCTATCTATGCTATAGAGGAGTCAAAACCTCCGTGGTTTTCGAACTTCACTAACCCTTGTGTAGGAATACCAGGCATATTTTTTTTAACCAATGGTAAAATATTATTAGAAAGGAGAGGTGAAGGATACAAGAGCATATATCAACCTAGGATATATGGTAAAATACATCTAACTCCAAGACCCTAAAACACCACCAATTACCCAATTGTTGCCTTGACTAAATATATCCTCATGCGCAGCACTAATATAAAGCAAGGCAATTCAAGGTTATGTGTAGGTCTTTCTTTCCCTTGTCTCATAGCATCTTTTTAAAGCTATAAAGATACTTAACAAGAGGGAAAGATGAAGGGCCAAATTTAGTGAGACGAACTACCAATGCCTTTTAACGTTGAGAATGGGGTCTCCCAAAACCCCAACAAAGCCGAGAAGGAACCACCTTGATTAGCCAAGGTAAGTTCGTCGAGCTAACGACGTTAAAAATAGCGGTTACGGGAGGCAATCCGGTTTTAGTTTTAGTTTTAGTCTAGTTTTCCTTTCTTTTTATTAGCTCTTTTTCCTAGCTTTCTTTTTAGTTTTAGTAGTTTAGAAGTTTGCAAGATAGAATATTTTTGGAGCTAACATGTCATAGGAAGTTGGGCTCAAAAAACGCTGAAAATGAGTTGCCCAGGCTCGGTACCGACTTGAGACGACACGCAAAAAACGGCAACACGGGCAGGTAAGTACCCTAATCTATCTTCTATCTTTTTACCTCCTCATGCCGCCTCTTCTCCCCCTTCCTAATAAAACTCTCTCAAACCTTCAAAATCCACACCAATATCACAAGCCAAAAATCTTCACATTCTCAACCAAATCCTACCAGAATTTCTCACCCCTATCGATTGGAGCACCACCGCACCCCGGTCCCGATCACACCACTCGATAACGAGCACCACTCCTTGTGTTCATTACCGGAGCACTCAAGCCCTCATTACCGCTTTCGAATTCCGTTTTTGTTCTTTAATTCTTCAATCTACGGTATGATTTCTAAACCCTAACTCTTTTGTTGAAAGTTTCATGGTAATTTGGGGTAAAATTCATATCTAGATCTTGTATGAGAAATCCGTTTGCATGTTTATATTGCATTGTGCTTCTATTTCTTCTTTGATTGGTGATTGATCTTGATTTCATCTTGGTTATTCTTGCTTGATTTGCCTTGGAATTTTGATAAGAAAAGCATGAAGTATCTTGTTCTTGAATTGATTGATTTTTCACCATGAATTTTTGGCACTTATTGGCATGACCAGATAGGGTTTCGAGCAAGTATGGGGTTGCATGTTCTAGATTGTGTGTTTTTATAAGGAATTGTGGTTGAAATCGTGATGAAATTGTTGAAAATTTTGAGGTTTGATACTCGGAATAACTTGCAAATTGTTCTCGCCCAGGCTCATTAACGACATGAGAGGGTCGGTAACGACCTGTGAAATGCTCAATTTTGGAACCAAACCCAGATACCTCTACCGACCCAATTGGCTCGGTACCAAGGTAGGTCGAGAGCATTTTCAAGAGCAAGTACGGGGTTTTCTTTTGATTGGTTTGTATGGATCTTATCTTGGAATTTCATGATATTTGCAGGTACAAATGGCAAGCACTAGCCAAGCTAACGCTAGAGCCGGAAAGAGGAGGAGGACTCAAAGGTCCCCATCTCCTCCACGCATGGACGATGTCATGTTGGCTACTCAGGAGCAGGTCAAGGTCTTTGATTCCGTCCTTCAGAATGACCACTTCACTAGGTGGTTCTCGAGGTCAAGCGCTAAAGCTATGGGGATTTATGATGTTGTCAAGCATGCTTTTGCGATTCTTGGTATACCTCATCTATTGAAGAAGGAGGCCACACCGTACTACACGGCCCTCATCGCCGAGTTCATATCCACTCTCCAAACAAGTTTCAAAACCAAGAATTTGGTTGGGAAGATCAAGTTCTTGTTGGGCAACATTGATCGCGAGTACACGATGGTCGAATTTAACGAACTCCTCGAGCTTCCTCACCACTCTCGATATTACATGGCCGAGGATTTCAAGGTCACTGACACTTTGAGTTATATTTCCGGAGAGGTCAGCCCTTCCGCACCGGCACTCCTAGGGGCAAGCATCATCAACCCCATCTTTCGGATCATTTTCCGAGTCCTGGGCGCCATATTTTGGCCCAAGAAAGAGCTTTCAAGGCCAACACGGTTGGAGGTTGCATGCCTCCGCACCATTCTTTTTTAGGACCCCGTCCCCTTGAACTTGGGGTATGAATGGTTGAAATATGTCGAGAAAAACGGGGTCAAGTCAAAAAAAGTATGGTGCGGGAATTTCGTGAGTCTTCTGGCGGAGAAGCTCGGTATCGATCTTGAGCGTTATACTCCAAACCGTCCCTAGAAGCTGGACTCCAAGTATTGGTTCTTTTCCAACATCTTTGTGAGGACCGAAGGAGGGATAGCCACTAAGGTACTTGGTCAGGTTGTACTGCTTGATCGGGCCAAGTTTGAGTTGCTTTATGTGCCGAATTGGTATGAAGCTTGGACGGGCCATGCGTTCCCGTTGGAGAAAAAGCCACAGGATGAGTCATCATTGAGGGAGTGTGAGACAAGATTCGACAGAGGAGGCGCTGCTATGGATGAAGTTGAGGTAGCCACGGAGGAGCTCGATATCGAGGATGATGACCTCGGTACCGAGGTACTTGGCAACGAAGACGACCTCGGTAACGACCGACCTGGGCTCGTTAACGATTATTTTGAGGTCAATATTGTAGGATCGTTAGTACGTCTAGGTTGTCGACCTCAACTAAGTCGTCAGCCTCTACAACGGAAATGAACTACAAGAAAGACATAGTTGAACACAAAGTTTTTTATAGTGGAAACACTTGTTTGATCAATTCAATCAACCAAGTGTAAGAACCACTCCCTTCCAAGTTTTCGCTTGGAAGGATTAAAAGTCGTAGCTTGCTTTATTGATCTTTTGGATTAATTACAAGAACACCCTGGATCTAGATCTACTTCCCAAGCACTCTAGAACTCGTTGTGAACTGAGTAACTTCAACCCGCACTCAATCTAACAAAAGCCTACGTCTTCCTCTCGAACTCTCGTTTCTTTCTTAACACAAAATGGAGTATGAGTTCGTGCTCTATCTAACCTAAAACCTTAGATTAAATACACAAACTAGGTTAGATAAGATAGAATAATATCTTCCAATTCGGTTATGGCAAGATATTATTTCTATTATCTTTACAAAATCATCCTAAACATATAAAAGGATTACAATAAAACCGGCTTAGGATAGAGGCAATAATCGGCTTATAATATAATTTGCATAAGATCTTTCCTAAAACAAGATTATACTATCCAAACTACCAAGATCTCACGCGTCTTCAATATCTCCAAGATTTTCCTTCAACACATGTCGACGACCTGACTGACGTTGGCGACTCTTTTCAAAGACTCGAGGTTGTTCACGTGACAGGCGTTTGGAACCATCAAAATCAAAGCCTCCAGCTTTTCTAACAAATTCCCCCTTTTTTATGGTGACAAACTCTTCTATCTTGTATAATCAAAGCAATACCAAAACTCAAACAGGATATGCAATGATATTCAATTTAGCCAAAAGTTCCCCCTAAGTTGGATAACCCACATGTAATTCAGCATAAAAATTCCCATTAGTTGATCTACCCCCAGCCTTTTCCCCCTTTTGGCATCATCAAAAAGATCTATCTAAATAATCAAGCAAAAAGAGATAATCAAACAAGGGTAAATAGAAAATTATCCAAGGTACACACAGAATCCATAGCAACAAAAACAAAATAGTCTAAAACATGCAACATAGAGAAAGCAAAAACACATAGATGAAACTAAAAAGATGTTTTTGAGATAGTAGATGTGCAAGGGAAAATAAAGGGAACTGGATGTCGGCTACTCAAGCTAAGTCACTGACTTAATCAGATCATCAAGCGCAACAGAAAAGTCACGAACACTAGATTTCAGCGCAGATTGATCACGCAGGAGTTGGCCAACTTTCTCAAGCAAATCCTGGTTTTGACGTTGGAGATCAACTAACAGCTTCATAATAGCACCAGGTTGCTCACCTTCCCTTCCCATTACATGGATGCCCAACTCAGCATCTTCCATCTCAGCATCGAAAACTACATCCTTGCTTGCATCCCTTGACACCCATTGATCATTCACCAGTTTGTATCCTATTTTGCGAACGATGTCAGAGTTCAGGTGACGGACGTGTTCTACCTCTTCATCAGCCTCATAAACCTCATGATATTGGAGCACCTTCTTGATGATAGAGCAGTAGGGGAGAGCATGTCGAGCACAATTTTTGATGGATTCCATGTGGAGAAGCATTAATCTAGCAAAGTTCACAGGTTCCTTGTTGAGAATTTTATCCATGATAAGAATGTCTTGGATCATAGCAGTGCTTCTCTTTTGCTCTCGGGGAATCAGGTTACTGATCACCCAAGTAAAAAGAACCTTCCTCTCGGCACACATTAAGTTGGTGACAAAGGAACCACCATTAACGTCATTGACCTATGTGACCTTTTTGAGCAACTCAACGGAATCAACTTTCTCAAGCCATGCACCTCTATGATATTCAACAAATCCCTTGTGCGACACTTTCAGAAGAGTGGCTAACTCCATGCTCGACAGTGTAAACTTTTCTCCATTAAGCTCATAATGACCCATGGTGGTCTTTTCCCTGTCCTTATAGTCAACGACCTGTAGAATTCTCTGACCAACCCAAGGTTGAACTGCTCTTCCTCATGAAACAATTTATCCCAGCCTTGAACAGAAAGCAACTCAAAAACACCCTTTAATCCTGTTGAATCGATGAACTCATCGTCCATGATGAGTTCCTTAACGAATTCACGCTCAGCCATATTACCTTCATCACCTCTGATTTCTCCACTGCCCTTTTTAGGTTTTCCACTTACAGCTAGTTGTCCACGTGACCGAGTGGGCACCTTCTTACTCTTTTTTGACTTAATAGTTTTCTTAGAGAGAACAAAATCTCCACCTTCGGATCCAACTGGCATGGGAGACACTTCCCTACCTCTCTTTCTAGTAACCTTAGCACTAGACTCCCTAGTATTAGGTTCTCTAGATTCCTTAGTTATCAACACGTCATCCTCATCAGATTTTTCAGATTCAAAGAGTTGCCTAGCAAATTCTTCTTTGGATTTTTCCCTAGAGGTGTATGCTACAGATTTCAGCAAAGAGAGCTTAGGATCACTAGGAGTACCTTGTTCAGAGTCATCGTGTCCTTCAATGTTTTTAGGCTGAAGCGGTGAGTCTGGATTTTCAATGGAGTCGATCACCTTGCTTGGGTTAACGGCCTGTTCTGGGTCATTGACCTGAGCGTCAGTTCCCGCTAAAAGCACAATAGTCGTCTTCTACTCTTCTTCATGACGACTGGTTCAGAAACTCTATCTCCTGACTCCATAGCCTCAATCGACTTCACTACTTCTTGGACAGAGTCGAATTTCTCTTGCATGTCTTGAGATTTGGGGATTTCAACTCGACGCAAGTTCTCGGACTCAACTTGCTCTTTCTCTGCGGGATTGGAAGGATCGGGCAAGGATTTTTGTGGAGATTGAGGGAGAATTTCATTGAGGGTTTGGGTAGGAAGGTTTTCTTGAGCATTAGGAATAGATCCATTGGGATCAAGAGATGAAGGACCGGGTTATTGATTTTGTGTGGACTGGGGACCTTCAAGCATCAATGGTGTAGTGGGCTTGTTGGCGGTTTGAATGGCTGCTAAAAGCAGAGCCATGGTTTGGGGATCAACAACTTTTTTGAGCTTTAGGGCTAGGGTTCGCGGAGATTCAGTTCCGCGAATGGGGGATGAGGGGTTAGGGTTAGGGTTTGACGCCATTGTTGATAAAAAGGTTGAAGCTTTTTGGGAGAGAAAGGGAATTGCAGAGAAATTGAGAAGAGCAAGAGAGCGAGATAATGCACGAGAGATAGAGAGATAGAGAGATAGAGAGAGAGAGAGAGAGAGAGAGAGAGAGAGAGTACCTTTTAACCAAAATCCCTCTCCTTATTTATTCTTGAACTGTAGTTGATTAGATAGAAGCTAGATCTTCCCAAGATCTTTAATCAATGCAACTGAAAAGGCAAATTCCTTTGACAAAAAGATTTCCATATTTTTGAAAAGATACCGTTGGAGAAAGATGATTCTTGTCTTACTTTGAAACTGATGTTCTCAACCAATTCTACGTCAACCACTTAACCAGCAAAACAAAATTCTAGACAACTGACATTCCTCATATAGTGCACAGTCACTAACCTCACTCAAGTTGCCAACATCCATTGAAAAGAGAATACGCTTGGTTCTTTGGGGTTTTGCACAGGGGTGCCAAAGAGAACCAGGGGAAATAATTTATGTGGATTTGTCAACAAGTAGATAAGTCTCCGTTTATCAAGACATACAAAAATAGGCTCATAGAGACTCTCTAACATGATAGGCTGAGGTAGGTTGTAGAGTCAACCGTCATTTGAGCTTGTAATGAGGGTTAGGAACATCGGGTTTTGACTCTTTTGGGCTCAAAGAGAGGTTTCAAGATGTAATTGATGCATAACTCAAGAAGCAAAGAATGAAGACATAATGTTGTGCATGGTTCATGAGTATGTAACAAGGAAACATTCAAATTTAACACCTCAAGATCATAAAACTTTTGAATCATAAATAGATCTTCTAATCTAGCCAATCATTGAGGGAAAATAGATGGGAAATAGATTAGTTTAGGGAAATCATACCTAGCTCCATGCGGAACTGTACGGAGGGTTCATGATTGAGAGCTTTAGTGAATATGTCAGCATAAATAGATCTTCTAATCTAGCCAATCATTGAGGGAAAATAAATGGGAAATAGATTAGTTTAGGGAAATCATACCTAGCTCCATGCGGAACTGTACGGAGGGTTCATGATTGAGAGCTTTAGTGAATATGTCAGCACGTTGTTCACCTGTTTGGCAGAAATCCATGGTCACCAACCCTTTTTTAACACAGTCATGAAGAAAGTGATGTTGAATCTCTATGTGCTTGGTTCTTGAATGTTGAACCAGGTTTTTTGAGATGTTTATGGCACTTGTGTTGTCACAAAGAATGGGTATGCCATCATACTTTAAGCCAAAGTCATGAAGTTGTTGCTTAAGCCAAAGAAGTTGGGTGTTGCACGCGGCAGCGGCAATGTACTCAGCTTCTGCGGTAGAGAGAGCAACTGAATTTTGCTTCTTGGACCCCCATGACATAAGAAATGGTCCAAGAAATTGAGCCATCCCTGAAGTACTCTTATGATCATCCTTGTTCCCAGCAAAATCCGCGTCCGTGTACCCGACTAGACCAAAGTCACATGAGGTTGGGTACCATAAACATAAGTCATCGGACCCTTTGAGGTACCTTAGAATCCTCTTGACAACTTTGAGATGCGACTCTCTTGGATCAGACTGAAATTTGGCACATAAGCATATGTTGAACATGATGTTTGGTCTGCTTGTCGTGAGGTAGAGTAAAGAACCTATGATGCCTTGATACAAAGTCTGATCAACCTTCTTTTCATTCTCATCTTTTCCTAGAGAGGAGATGGGAGAGATAGGTGTGTCAAAGGATTTTGAGTTGTCCAAGCCGAACTTCTTGACACACTCCCTGAGATACTTTTGTTGATGCACTCTTGTTACTTAAATATCTCGAGTAACTTGAAGTCCTAGGAAAAGCTTAAGTTCACCAACCATACTCATCTCAAATTCACTAGCCATGAGGTTAGCGAACCTCTTCACAAGTTTTTCATCAATAGAACCAAAGATGATGTCGTCCACGTAGACCTGCACAACCAGAGTATGCTTTCCTTCTTTGAGAAGAAAGAGTGTCTTATCCACCTGTCCTCGAACATATCCATGTTCGAGCAAGAACCGAGAAAGCCAGTCATACCAAGCTCGAGGCGCTTGCTTCAAGCCATAAAGAGCTTTGTCGAGTTTAAAAACATGATTTGGGTGTGTGACGTCTTCAAAGCTTGTGGTTTGCTCTACAAACACTTCTTCCTTAAGAAATCCATTCAGAAAGGTTTTAACATCCATTTGTTGAAGTTTGAAACCATGATGAGCTGAATAAGCTATCAAGAGACGAATTGCCTCAAGACGTGCTACAGGAGCGAAAGTCTCATCATAATCTATCCCTTCTTGTTGGTTATATCCCTTAACCACAAGTCTTGATTTGTTTCTCACAACGTTTCCAGAATCATCAAGCTTATTTCTGAATACCCAACGTGTTCCAGTCACAATTCTATTTTTGGGCCGTGGAAGTAGGTGCCAAACCTTGTTTCTCTCAAATTGATGAAGTTCTTCTTGCATAGCACACACCCAATCTAGATCCTTTAGAGCTTGATCCACATTTTTGGGTTCCAGCACCGAGAGAAAAGCATTGAATGCACAGAAATTCTGAAGTGAAGAACGTGTCTGAACACCTTTGGTGTAATCTGAGATGATGTTGGTCATTGGGTGAGCATCTTTTTGCTGATAGTTTAACTGAAGCTGAGTGAGGTCAACTACCCTGCTGTTGTGACTTTGATCAGCGTTGGAATTTTTAGCCTCTGCAGCCTCTTCGCTTGGATCAGACTCATCATTGTCAGATTCTTCAATATTGGCAGTATCTTCTAGAGCGGGCATGTCAGGATCATCTACGTCGTCTACCTGATCTGGGTTAACAACCTGTTGAACTTGATCAATTTTCTCAATGCTAACTTCTGACTACTCACACAGATGAAAACCTAGATCTCCTTCCTCTTCAACAACAATAGAGCTGCCTCCCATGGTATTCTCATCAAACACAACATGAACACTCTCTTCAACTTTCTTAGTTCTTTCGTTAAACACTTTGTAGGCTTTGCTATGCTGAGAATAGCCTACGAAGGTTCCTTCATCACTCTTAGCATTCATTTGGCCAAGATTATCTTTGTCATTATTATGTATGAAACACTTACAACCAAACGTACGCAGGCGAGCAACGTTGGGTTTTCTTCCTCTTAAAAGCTCATATGGTGTTTTCCCAAGAAGGGGTCACACCATAGCTCTGTTTAGTACATAACATGCGACATTGATAGCTTCTCCCCATAAATTCATTGGTAGTCCACTTGAGATTAACAACGTTCTTGAAATGTCTTCCAAAGTCCGATTCTTTCTCTCAACAACTCCGTTCCGTTGAGGGTTCTTGGGGATGAAAAGTTAAGACCTACACCATTTTCTTTGTAGAAATCCAAAAACTGAGCATTTTCAAATTCAATGCCATGATCAGATCGAATAGAGATCAAAGGTACGTCAAGCACCTTCTCTGTAAGCTTAACCCATGTACTGAATTTTTCAAATACCTGGTCTTTAGAAATCAAGAAAAATACCCAAGTATAACGTGAAAAGTCATCAACAATGACATAAGCATATTTATTACCTCCTCGACTTCTCACACACATTGGTCCACAAAGATCCATATGAATTAACTCTAATGGATTAGAAGTACTTACCTCTCTTTTCGATTGAAAAGAGGATATGACCTGTTTTCCTTTCACACAAGCTTCACACACTTCATGTTTGATTGGATTGAAAAGAGGATATGACCTCTCTTTTCGATTGTGAAGTTTATGGATAAGTTGTAGACTCGCATGACCAAATCTGTTATGCCAGAGATTGGCAACATCTTCGACCACTGGAAAACACAACTTGTCTTCAGGTAAGAGCCAGGGAACAATTTTATAAAGATTGTTTTCACAAGTTCCCTTCAGAAGAGTCTTACCTGAGCTAACATCAATAACTTGACATCCAAGAGACTCAAAGACAACTTGATAGAGATTGTTAGCACAGAGTTAGGAAACACTTAACAGATTATATCTAAGGCCCTTAACATAACTTACATTGTTAACACAGAAGTTCTTAGAAATTCTTACCTTTCCAATGCCCAATACTTGACCCTTATTGTTGTTACCGAAGGTGATGTTGCTACCTTCTTGTTGATGAAGTGAGATAAATGACTCAAAGCTTCCCATCATATGGGTTGAACAAGAACTGTCGAAGAACCAGGGTCCGCTTTCTCTCACTTCATTCTGCAAGGTAAAAGTCAGTTTTTACGAACCCTGAGTTGTTTGACAACTCTTCTGGGTTGGGCAACGTGATGATTTGCAGAACATCTTTCATTATAAACTCTCTCAGGATCTATGGTTGGCTCACGTTCATGAACTTCCCAAAATCCATAAGATCTGCTATCCTTTATCTTTTTCTTGCTCTCATGTTGAAGATGACCTTCTTTTCCACAATAACAGCAAGTTTTATGAGATTTAAGATCAACATACTTGCTATACCCAGGATATATCGGTTTGTTGTTGATACGACCATGAAAATCAATTTTTGATGGTTTCAAGTTCTCAACTTGTTTCATCCAGATTTTGTGTGCTTTCTGGCCTGAAAACCAAGGTTCTTTACCTTTGCCCGGGTTCCCCACATCTGATGTGGAACAACTTGCTTTGTTGTCGTACATAGGTGTTTTACCTTTAGGCTCAGGTGGACACAAGGTTTTCAAGTCTTTGGGCACATAGGAATATCCAAGTCCAGGTCTTGAAGTTACAAAAGTTTTTGCATACTCTTCAGCTGTTTTCTTAGCTACAAACTCCTCTATCCATTTCTTTTTATTGGACTCATTACTTTTCTTTTCTTCAAGGTCATTGACTAACTTAGCATTACCAAGTTTAAGCATGAGATTTTCTCCTTCAAGATTTGTGACTTACTGCTCTAAGTCATCCACTTCAGATTTAAGATTATCACATGTTTGCAAGCAATTGACTTAGAAATCAAAGACTTTTTCTCTAACTTAGCACATTTGAGAGACCAACTATGATTATCATCCATTAAGATAGAGATATTATCTTCTTTTTCTTCAAGTTTCTCAATGAGTTGAGTAACCTGAGTTCCCAACTTCTCAATAATAGCATGCAACTATTCTTTAGTTTTATTGGACAAAATAGACGAAAGTTGATGTTCGCATTTCTAGTATGGTTTTTGGTAGGTTTTCTTTGCTTATTAGGGTTAGTTTTGTTAAGTTTAGGTTTAGTTTTGAGTGTTTTTAGATAGTTTTGCATATTTCTATGAAAAGAGTGGAAGCTAAGCTATTTTGTGTATTTTGTAGGTTTTAGCGAGGAAAAGAGCTATATGGAGCTGAATTTGGAGTATTACAGTGAAAGACGGAGGAATACAAGATTGAAGAAGTCAGAGATCAAGATTACGAGAGGAAGTGTGGAAGAAAACAATGCCCTGGCTCGTTAACGAGGCTGTGAGGGCTCGTTAACGAGGCCACGAAGGAGAAGAATTGAAGTTTTGATTTTATTATTCACCGATCCTGAGCGGGAATTTATTTTCGTGTCGGTTGAGTATCTTTTTAGAATCTTTTGGGGTTATTAGAATATGTATTTTAGGTTTTATTATCCTTTTAGATTTTATTTCTATCTTTTAGGGTTTGTTTCTATCTTTTTAGGAAAGTTTATATCTTATAGCCTTTTTAGTTTTTAGCTTTTTAGTATAAATACCCTTCTATCTAGCATAGGAGGAGGAGGAGTTTTTAGAAGAGAATTTTTAGAGTAGAGAGATTTTCGAAGGGCCGAGAGAGAGAGAAGTCGGATCGGAGTTGTGATCGAGGAGGTTCGGTAGACGACAGTCACCGGGATCGTTAGTCGTGATTTTGATTCGGTATTTTGATGTTTTCGGTTTCTTCTGAATCTCTGTAAGACGATATTTTCTTATTAATTTGAGTTTTGTTTTGTTTTCAATGTTTCCTTTGATTGAGATTATTAGTTTCTTAGTTATGAGTAGTGAGTAGTTTTCTTTTCTAGGATCGGGGTTAAGCCCGACATAGTTGAGCATGTTTGATGAGTAAGATTGTGTGTTGAATGCCTTTTATCTTTTATTGCGATTGTTTGTTGTGCTTATACCGAAACGAAAGTTGAGGTAATTTGAGTTTTTAACTTGATTGAAAGAGAAAGTTAGTAACTTGAAGGTTGATATTGTTTGAATACGAAAGTTTCAAGCTTTAGATCCAAAACAAGCAATTAAGTGAATTAGGATACGAAAGTTTGTTAATTTACTTGCTAAGTCAACGAAAGTTGATGACTCTATCTGTTTAAAGGCATGATCTTATCTTCTTACGAGTTTTTATGCTTGGCTATGTTTGGGTGTCCCTAGTCCTAGATCTTTGTTTTGTTTGAATTATTTCTAGTGAATTTTCGTTGCTGAGTACTTGCCTCGGTACCGAATTTAATTAGAATTTAATTAGGTCGTTATTTGAAGTGTTTTTGTGTTTGGTGGTTCGTTAACGACCCTGACAACGTCGTTAACGAGGCTACTTGTGAGTGTTTTTATTTGTTTTGTTTGCTTTTTAGTAGATTGATAAACTAACAACCTTGCTTCCTGTGGAACGATCCTGACCTCCCTATACACAGCGGGGTCTTGATTATAAATTTATTTGTTGTCAAGAAACCCTCTCAACAAATTGGCACCGTTGCCGGGGAAGCAACGAGTTTGTTAGTTTATCTTTGGGTTCGGGAATAGCCCGACCCCGTTTTTGTTTTTAATTTTTGTTTTCTTTGTCTGTTTTTCTCAGTGTATGCCGATAGGACGACGAAGGCTTCAGTTTGATAACACTGGTTATTACTCAGAACCCGAACATTCCTTGCACCGTCGACTCCGAGAAAACCGAGCCATGGCCACATCAGAAGAGATGTCTCGCGAGTTGGAGATCCTCCGGACTCAGATGGAGGCACTGAAAGCTGAGAAGGACGGCGCAGACGCCGAAGCTGAGCGTCAACGAGCTGACAAAGCTCGTCTACAAGAAGAGCTTGATGCCTATCCAAGGAATGCCAAACAATACATGCATTCGGAACTGAGGGTGCCAGAATCTCCTATTGTGCTTCCAGCGATAGAGAAACCTTTTGAGATTAAATCTCAATTTATATCCTTAATCAAACGGGCTCAGTTTGAAGGGAAACCTGCTGAGTGCCCTATGGAGAAAATTAGAAACTTTCTTGATTTATGTGACACCATAGCTGCTGAAGGTGTCTCATTAGAATATGTTCTGTTAAAAGCTTTTAGATGGTCTCTTACTGGAAAGGCCCTGAACTGGTTAGAGAGCCTACCTTCTAAGTCTATCAGGACTTGGAAAGCTTTGTATGATCAATATCTTACAAAGTTTTTCCCTCCTGCTAAGACAACGGAGTTGAGGAAACGCATCACCTCTTATCACCAGTTGCCTAATGAAACATTTGTTGAAACATGGGAAAGATTCAAAGAGATGCTTAGATAGTGCCCTACTCATGGGCAACCTTTCAGGGTATCAACGCAGAGACCAAGAACCGCATCAACACGCATATTGCGTGCGGTTTTATAGAGATGAACCCGACAGAGGCGTGGGAACTGTTGGATAAGCTGGCTAATTACGAAACTACGCAGGACCCCCACCAGATAGACGACCTGCACCATATCGACCTCTAGGCCATCAGGAGACGCCATCATGGGT
Organism: Fallopia convolvulus; assembly: GCA_964016875.1. Classification (NCBI taxonomy): domain Eukaryota; kingdom Viridiplantae; phylum Streptophyta; class Magnoliopsida; order Caryophyllales; family Polygonaceae; genus Fallopia; species Fallopia convolvulus. The sequence goes on from OZ024720.1 coordinate 13,907,903, forward strand.
TCAGGAGATAAAGGAGAGCATCAACGGAGTGAACAACAAAGTTGATGACGTTCAAGCCAAACTGAACCGACAAGATAAAAGATGGGGAGAGTTCAATATTTGGAAGAGGAGTGTTGATTCCCAACTAGGGGACCTAGCTCCACGGATTCCAAGACCACAAGGGCAACTCCCGGGCCGCCCCGAGGAGAACCCTAAAGGCCAAATAGCAGCGGTACACCTCAGAACTTGGAAAGATTTGTATGATCAATTTCTTACAAAGTTTTTCCCTCCTGCTAAGACAACAGGGTTGAGGAAATGCATCACCTCTTATCACCAGTTGCCTAATGAAACATTCGTTGAAACATGGGAAAGATTCAAAGAGATGCTTAGACAGTGCCCTACTCATGGGCAACCTTTATATGTTTTGCAAGAAATCTTTTTCCAGGGTATCAACGCAGAGACCAAGAACCGCATCAACACGCATACTGCGTGCGGTTTTATAGAAATGAACCCGACCGAGGCGTGGGAACTGTTGGATAAGCTGGCTAATTACGATGCTATGTACGGAACCCAGCAAACTACACAAACTCAAAAACGTCTCTACCTACCTAACCGAGAAGAAGTTGACCCAAATGTTAAAAATCAATTCTTACAAGACAACGTCAACCGTCTGAAGAAACAAGTAAGTTTTCTGAAATCCTCTCAATCATGTCAAGAATGTGGTTCTTCTGCACATAGTACTTCTGATTGCACTAACATTGAGTAGGTTAGAACCGCTGAGACAATATCTGAGATGAATTATATGAGAGGACCATACAGGAACCAGCCTAATTATAATGACAGGTCGAACAACTATCAACCATGGGGCAATCAAAATACAAGCTATACAGGGCCCCCACCAGATAGACGACCTGCACCATATCGACCTCCAGGCCATCAGGAGACGCCATCATGGGTTCAGGAAATAAAGGAAAGCATTAACGGAGTGAACAACAAAGTTGATGAAGTTCAAGCCAAACTGAACCGACAAGATAAAAGATGGGGAGAGTTCGATGTTTGGAAGAGGAGTGTTGATTCCCAACTAGGGGACTTAGCTGCACGGATTCCAAGACCACAAGGACAACTCCCGGGTCGCCCCGAGGAGAACCCTAGGGGACAAATAGCAGCGGTACACCTCAGAAGTGGGAAGACATTACCGGAGAGAGTTCAAGCTGAAGAAAAGGAGGAACAAGACCTCGCAAAACAGCTCGTTGAGCCAACGAGAGCAAATACCGAGCCCGCATACCAGGGTGACGAGGCTCCGAGGGTATCTAACGAACCTACCACAGGTAAGTTCTCTAAATCGAGCCTTCCTCTCAATCCCAGGGTAGTTAACGACCCCATCAGGGTCGGTAATGACCCGCCGAGGACACCAAACGACCCCAGTGTCGACCCGGTACTCTCACCTCTCGAGCCTAACTTGGTTCCGAGAATGGTGAAATCTTTTCCATTTCCAACTAAGAAATCTATGGACTCTACTGAGAGTATGTTCAAGTGTTTCGTTAAGATTCTTCAAGGCATTAATATTTCCATCCCATTCGCTGAGGCCCTAAGCGAAATGTCGGCTTACACAAAGTTTTTGAAAGATATTCTTAGAAGGAAAAGGTCCATTACAGAGCTGCAAGATGAAATCAGATCGATAGCTCTACCGGAAAAGCTAGGAGATCCAGGAAGGTTTGCAATAACGATCGGCATAGGCAACCACAAGTTCAAGGCTTTATGCGATCTAGGTGTCAGTGCTAGTCTCGTTCCTCTCTCAATCTGGTCTAAAGCCAATATGGGACCACTAGAGCCGGTAGACATGAACCTGTACATGGCAGATGGGTCATGTGTCAAAGCCACAGGAGTGGTGGACGACTATCCTATTCAAGTCGTGAAATTCTTTATACCGAATGATTTTATCGTCCTTGATATGCCTGAAGACCCTCATGTACCCATAATTCTCGGGCGACCATTTTTAGCCACAGCAGGAGCAAGAGTTGATGTGCGGAAAGGAATCCTCACTTTTGATATAGGAGAAGAACGGGTGGAATTCAACTTGGATCAAAAAGCCAACGACCCAGTTGGAGTCGCACAAATCGAGTTGACTCAACCGGAACTCGACACAACAGTCACTACCGAGCCTCATTTGCCGATCACTGAGTCCCACGTGCAAGAGTTCAACCAAGGCCCTACTATATGTATTACAGAAAAGTCCAAACCACCTTGGCTTTCGGACTACACTGACAATCCTGGGATATTGAGCGTACTGATAGAAGAAAAGGGTCCTAATTTAGCAACTCAAGCACACAGAGTCTGCAAGGCTACGAGTGGGGTACCTCAAGACCCCAACATGGCTACACATGAACCGCCATGAGCAAAAGGAACTCGTTGGGCTAACGACGTTAAAAATAGCGCTTACGGGAGGCAACCCGCTTTTATAATATATTTAGTTTTTCTTTTTTAGATTATTTTCTAGCTTTCTTTTTATTTTCTTTTTTAGATTAGTTAGGATAGAAATTAGAATTTTTGAGCTAATAAGATTTCAGGAGAAGGGATCGAAAAATCACTACAAGAAGGCTACGGCAGCTCGTTAACGACCCACCCAGGGTCGTTAACGACCCTGTTCGAAGACCCGACTCGTCAAGACATGGGGCAGGTAAGATTTTTACCCTAATCTATCTTATTTCCTACCCTAGCCGCCGCCTCTACCTACCCTTTCCCCTCCTATAAAAACCCCTTTACCCCTTTCCACAATTCCACCACTACCCTCCCAATTTCATACTTCTCCAAACCCAAAAAAGCTCGAAATCCCTCTCCCTTCTCTCCCACCGATTCGGAATCCTTCACTTCACCGACCACCGAGAGGCCGTCGTTACCGGAGCCCGGAAACCGATCACCGACGAGACACAAGCTCGTTAACCACCCCGATTCAGACCCCTTGTTCTTCAATTTCTCGATTCTCCGGTATGATTTCTAAACCCTTGCTCAAAATTGCATGATTGATTGTATTTAGGGTAGAAATTTCATGTCTTGAATCGTGTTCTTAGAAAGGTCGATTTGCATGCTTGGTTTTCGTTCATAAAAATTCTTGATTGTGCTTAGTTGTTCATGTTTTAGGAAGAATTATTCATGTTAGATTATCTATTGCAACACTCTAGATAGGAAAGCATGAATTTTTCTTGTTCTAAATCTTAAGTTCGAAACTTTGCATGTCAAAATTTTGGGTAATTTTCGCATGTCGGGATGGGTAATCGAGCAAGTATGGGGTCCTTATACCCGTTTTTGGGATTGGTGGAAAAATATAGAAGATTGCATGCTTGATTTGTGCTTTAATTTAAGGTAGATTAAAATCAAAAATTCTGGTTTTTGTTCTCGGCGGCTCGTTAACGACCCACCCAGGCTCGTTAACGACCCTGCAATGCTTCACAGATCAATCTGAGTCCAAAATCGTAAACGAACCAATTGGGTAGTTAACGAATAATTCCGAGGTTAATTCGAGACCAAGTATGGGGTCTCTTACCTATCTATTTTTGAGAGGATCTTATCTTGGAAAAGTCTTGATTATTTTGTAGGATCCATGGCAAGCTCAAGCAGACCCGCTACCCGAGCTCAGAAGAAGAGGAGAAACCATAGGTCCCCATCTCCACCTCGAGTGGATGATGTGATTTTGAGCACTCAGGGCCAAGTACGGCGTTACCGTGATTTTCTGGAGAAGGACCACTACACCCGATGGTTCTCAAAGTCCAGCGCTGTCAACACGGGGATCTACACGGATGTCAAGGAGGCTTTCGTCATCCTTGGAGCCTCCCATCTTTTGAAGCAAGAGAGTTTGCCACACTATCCGGCCCTCACATCCGAGTTCTTGGCCACCTTGGAGACCAACTTCTCGTCGAAGACCTCGGCGGGATGGATTCGGTTTCGGCTCGGTAACGAGGACCGTGAGTTCACAATGGTGGAGTTCAACGCAATATTAGAGCTCCCAAACCTGTCTGTAGATTACAGCTTGAAGGACTACCGTGTGACCCGCACTTGGAGCTACATCACCGGGGAGGTTCAATCCTCCACCGCGGCATTATCCGGGGCAACCATCATCAACCCCATCTTTAGGATTATTCTTAGAGTCCTAGCCGCGATGTTTTGGCCGAAGAGAGAGTTAAACCGGCCTACAAGGACGGAAGTTGCTTGTTTCCGCACCATCCTTTTTGAGGAGCCCGACCCCTTGAATTTGGGGTACGAATGGCTTTACTACATCGGAAAATCAACCAAGTCCAAGGAGGTTTGGTGTGGCAATTTGGTTAGCCTCTTGGCTAAGAATCTTGGAGTCGATCTCACCTGCTACACACCGGCTCACACCCAACTCCTCAACAAAAATTATTGGTATAGCTTCGGTGTCTTCATTCAAGCCGAGGGAGGATTCAAGGTGAAGGTTCAAGATCGTATCGTTACACCCACCCTTGACAAGTTCGAGCTTCTCTACGTACCGAATTGGTACGAGGCGTGGACGGGACATGCTTACCCATTGGAACCTAAACCGGAGGACGAGCTTTCTCTTAGGCCATGTGAATCCCGGTTTGAGAGGGAAGCCATGGATGAAGATGAAGATGAAGATGATGAAGAGGACACCGAGGTAGTAGGCAACAACACTGAAGAAGCCGACACCGAGGGCGGCACTGAGGAGCTCAATTTCGAGGAAGAAGACATCGACACAGAGGTCTTAGGGAGCAACATCGTCGTTGACGAGCCCACCAGGCTCGTTAACGACCATTTCTAGCCCCATCCCAACACTGTTAACGAGGCACCCAACTTCGTTAACGAGGTGCCGAGAGCTCCTGTCGACCCACCACCAGCTCCTGTCGACCCTCATGCCTATGGACTCATGCCTTATAACCCGGTGATGTATCAAGACCACTTACAACCTCACTACCCACCACTCACTCAGCCCGAGTACACAGGATCGAGTATACCACCACCATGGGCCGAGGATCTTTCTACACGGATGCAGTAGCTTCACCTCCAGCAGGATCACATTCATAGGAGGATGGATAGATGTGAATCTATCTATTCCGCTTGCATGTCGATGGAGGATGAGAGGCAGCGTCAGAGAGAGGCGGAGGACGCTGAGCGTTGGAGGACGATGTACGACTTCATGGGGAACTTTGAGCACTACTTTCCTCCACCGAACCGTTGATTCAGCCTAAAGATGAAGTTTTTCCTTGTTTCCACTTTTACAACTTTGTAAGTTTTTTATGTCTTTCTTTTTCTTTTTAATCTTTTGTTGTTTTCTTTTCTATTTCTTTTCCTTCTTCTTATTTTTCTTACAGTGAGGACACTGTAATTTTAAGTATGGGGTGGGAGAAAGTAGAAAACTTGTGTCCTAGGTGTTTATGTGTTTTATGTAGTTTCTATTTCTTTATGTCGAAATAAAAAAAATCGAAAAAAATTTGAAGAATTTTGAAAAAATACAAAAAGAGTTTTTAGAATTGATAGATATCCCTTCTTAAGTTCTATGATAGCAATCGCTAACTTAATCATATAATTCCTTGCAAGCATGTCTTTAAAAGTATAGCCAGATTCTCAACTTGAATTTATTGGTTTTAGAAGAAGATAGCATTTGATGAAATTGAGCACATATACTTTATAGCATAGATGATGCAATCCAACAAAATCTACCTTGTGAGTTATTTTTGGCCTTATATGGAGAACATTTAAAAATCCCTCTTCTTTTCTTGTGTGATTTACTCTCTTTATGCATATTATCTCTTGGAATTGTGTTGGTTATCTATTTCTTGAGATCCTTATAAGATTTTTTAGTTCATTACTTGTAAAGATCATATGATGGAGAACTTATTTTTATAAGCCCTATTATTCCCTATCTACCTTTACATTATTCCTTCTTTAATTGAAGGGTGTGTTAAAGATCATATGATGGTGTGTTACAAAGAGAGGAGTTGCTTATATTTTGCTTTAATTGAAGGGTATTTGGGAAGGGTAGATTGGAAGTCTCTTGTTTTTACATGTAATAAGAAAGGTCTCTTGATAGGAAAAAATGCACAACATAAATTATTTGATAGAAGTGAAAAAAAGGAGAAAGAATGTATACGGCGGATCGTTAACGACCCTGATGTGGGTTCGTTAACGAGGCAGCAAGGTGAAATAAAGATAAAAAGAAAACAAAAAGAGAAAGAGAAGGAGAATGATAAAAGGAGGTGAAGAGTTGAAGTGCATTGTATTTATAGATAATATCAGAGATTCTTTTATTTTGTTATGAGACTTTCTAGGATGATAAAGGGTGATTGAAATAAGTGTGCATAAAGAGAATGAGTTTGGTATAATCTTTAATGAGAGTTTTGGTAAAATGTGAGTTTTTAGGAGTCTTTGATTCTCGGATATTATTAGCACCACATGACCAAAATATTTCCACGCCTTATTGTTATTACCAAGCCCCATTACAACCCGGCCGAATGGAAGCTTCTATGAAGTTTTTCATTGAGCCCCCTAAGTTCTCTTGATGATTTTTGCTTGTTTTGACAAATCTTGGGTGGAGAGTATTGGTGATATAAGTTCCAATTTCTATGAGTTTTTGTATATAATATGAGTTGAGAGATTGAATTTAAAAGCCTAAACACTTGAGAGTTGAGTGAAACACAATATCCCGTGTAAGGTTGGATTGTATTATCTTATGTCTATTTAAGTGCATATATGTGTGAGGACGTTAATAGTCTTTTGCTATATTTTTCTCATGTGTAGATGTTGCTTTTTAGAAGATGGCTATGTCTTGATGAGTATGTTTGGTTTGGTTTTGGTTGATGTCTTGTTTATTGCTTGAGGACAAGCAAGTCTAAGTATGGGGTATTTTGATGTTCGCATTTCTATTATGTTTTTTGGTAGGTTTTCTTTGCTTATTAGGGTTAGTTTTTTTAAGTTTAGGTTTAGTTGTGAGTGTTTTTAGATAGTTTTGCATATTTCTATGAAAAGAGTGGAAGCTACGCTATTTTGTGTATTTTGTAGGTTTTAGCGAGGAAAAGAGCTCTATGGAGCTGAATTTGGAGCATTATAGTGAAAGACGGAGGAATACAAGATTGAAGAAGTCAGAGCTCAAGATTACGAGAGGAAGTGTGGAAGAAAACAAAGCCCAGACTCGTTAACGAGGCTGTGAGGGCTCGTTAACGAGGCCACGAAGGAGAAGAATTGAAGTTTTGATTTTATAATTCACCGATCCTTAGCGAGAATTTATTTCCGTGTCGGTTGAGTATCTTTTTAGAATCTTTTGGGGTTATTAGAATATGTATTTTAGGTTTTATTATCCTTTTAGATTTTATTTCTATCTTTTAGGGTTTGTTTCTATCTTTTTAGGAAAGTTTATATCTTTTAGCCTTTTTAGTTTTTTAGCTTTTTAGTATAAATACCCTTCTATCTAGCATAGGAGGAGGAGGAGTTTTTAGAAGAGAATTTTTAGAGTAGAGAGATTTTCGAAGGGCCGAGAGAGAGAGAAGTCAGATCGGAGTTGTGATCGAGGAGCTTCGGCAGACGACAGTCACCGGGATCGTTAGTCGTGATTTTGATTCGGTATTTTGATGTTTTCGGTTTCTTCTGAATCTCTGTAAGACGATATTTTCTTATTAATTTGAGTTTTGTTTTGTTTTTAATGTTTCCTTTGATTGAGATTATTAGTTTCTTAGTTATGAGTAGTGAGTAGTTTTCTTTTATAGGATCGGGGTTAAGCCCGACATAGTTGAGCATGTTTGATGAGTAAGATTGTGCTTATACCGAAACGAAAGTTGAGGTAATTTGAGTTTTTAACTTGATTGAAAGAGAAAGTTAGTAACTTGAAGGTTGATATTGTTTGAATACGAAAGTTTCAAGCTTTAGATCCAAAACAAGCAAATAAGTGAATTAGCATACGAAAGTTTGTTAATTTACTTGCTAAGTCAACGAAAGTTGATGACTCTATCTGTTTAAAGGCATGATCTTATCTTCTTACGAGTTTTTATGCTTGGCTATGTTGGGGTGTCCCTAGTCCTAGATCTTTGTTTTGTTTGAATTATTTCTAGTGAATTTTCGTTACTGAGTACTTGCCTCGGTACCGAATTTAATTAGAATTTAGTTAGGTCGTTATTTGAAGTGTTTTTAACGACCCTGACAACGTCGTTAACGAGGCTACTTGTGAGTGTTTTTATTTGTTTTGTTTGCTTTTTAGTAGATTGATAAACTAACAACCTTGTTTCCTGTGGAACGATCCTGACCTCCCTATACACAGCGGGGTCTTGATTATAAATTTATTTGTTGTCAAAAAAAAATTTGAAATTTTGAAAAAAAATTCAAAAAAGATTTTTAGAATGGATGAATACCTTGTCTTTTGGTTCTATGATAGTTAATTGCTTGTATGACCATGTAATTTCCTTTCAACATGTTTTTGATGGTATAACCTGATTCTTAGTATGAAATTGTTTTTATAGAGGAATAACATATGATGAAATTGAGCATGTATAACTTTTAGCATGAGTAGTGCAATCCAATAAAACCTTGTGAGTTGTTTTTAGCCTTTGATTTTCTTCTGTGATTTACTCTCTTTATGTATATTATCTCTTGGAATTGTGATGATTATGTATTTTTTGAGGCCTATATAAGATTTTTAGTTCATTACTTGTGAAAGTCATAAGATTGAGAAGTTATGTTTATGAGCCTTATTTATCCTTATCCACCACCCTTACATGATCCTTCTTTTTGACAACCAATTTGAGCTTAAGCCTTTTATTTTCAGCTCCACAAAATTATTTCCCCTAGCCGAGATAAGCTTGACCCTATCCGGGGATTAGAGCTTAGTTGGAGAGGTATGTTTTGTAGAGTGAAAATGTTATGTTTTGGTTCAAAATAAGGGTTTTGGGGAGGGTAGATTGGAAGTCTCTTGTTTTATTTTGTAAAAAGGTCGATCTCTTGGTTAGAGAATATGCACAAAAAAAGAATGTCTGGATCGATACCGGCCTAAGTGGGCTCGGTACCGATAGGAAAAGAGGAAAAATAGAGGAGAATGTAGCTCGTTATCGACCCTTTCAGGTCATTAACAAGGCTACTCGAGAAAAAATGACAAAATGCTGAAAGAAAGAAAAAAGATGAGGAAGATGTGCATTGTGTTTAAAGTTAAACCTAGGGCTGAGCACGGTTCGGTTCAAACCGAAATTTTAAGCCGAACCGACCGAACCGAACCGAACCGAACCGAAACCGATATGATTCGGTTCGGTTTTCAGTTTAAGAATTTTCCAAATTTCGTTTTCAGTTCGGTTCGGTTTCGGTTCGGTTTTCGGTTAAATTTTGGTTCGGTTCGAATTTTCCAAAGAAAAACCTTCTATTTATGTGAAATCGAAACCGAACCCAACCGAACCAAACCAATTCGGTTCGGTTTTCGGTTCACATAAAATAGGATTTCGGTTCGGTTCGGTTTTGGTCGGTTCGGTTCGGTTTTGAATCGATGCTCAGCCCTAGTTAAACCAGACATTCTTTTATGTTTATGTGAGGCTTTCTAGGGTTAAAAGGTGAGTGAAAAAAAAGAGCATAATGTTAAGTGAGTTTGGTATGTTCTTTTTTGAAAGTTTTTGGATTTATGTGAGTTTTTAGGAGTCTTTGATTCCCGGATATTATTAGCACCACATAGCCAAAATATTTCCACGCCTTATTGTCATTACCAAGCCCCATTACAACCCGGCCGAATGGAAGCTTCTATGAAGTTTTTTATTGAGCCTAAGCTCTCTTGATGATTTTTGCTTGTTTTGACAAATCTTTTGTGGAGAGTTTGGTGATATAACTTCCAATTTCTATGAGTTTTTGCATATAAGATTGAGTTGAGAGATGAATTTATAGCCCAAACACTTGAGAGTTGAGTGAAACACATATCCTTGGTGAGGTTGGATTGTAGTTGCTTATGTCTATTAGTGTTTATATATGTGTGATGACGTTAATAGTCATTTGCTATTTTTGCTATGTTTTGATGTTGCTTTTGAGATGATGGCTATTGCTTGATAAGCATGATTGTTTGGTTTTGGTTATTGTTTAGTGATTTGTTGAGGACAAGCAAGCTTAAGTATGGGGTATTTTGATGTTTGTGTTTTTAGTTTAGTTTTAGGTGTCTTTCTTAGGTTTTTAGATTAGTTTTAGTAAGTTTTAGAGTTAGTTTTGTGTTTTTTGGATAAGTTTACATATTTTGTGAAAAGTATGGAAGCTACTCCGTTTGGTGTCTTTTTGTACGTTTTTGAAGCGAAAAGGAGCCTTTCAAGTGAAGCTGAAGTGAAGTGGTGAAGGGTAAAATGCATAGAAGAGGAAAAGGAAGAATGCATGTTGAAGATCAAGGAAAAGTTCAAGTAAAGCCATGGAAAGAGTTCAAAAAAGCCAAAACAGAGAGCTCGTTACCGACCCTGTGCAGGTCGTTAACGAGGTGACCTGTGTCGGTAGAGCGCAACCGACTTTCGGGATTTATATTTTTGTCTTGTAATCTTTTAGCTTGGTAAGTTTTTATCTTTTAGATCTTTTATTAGATAGCTTTCTTTAGTATAAATATCGTTGTTCTAGCCTAGGGCAAGGGGGGATTCTCGTAGGTTTTTTAGAAGAGACGATAGAGAGAGATTTCGGTCCTGGTTTCCGATCAAGAGAGAGGAAGAGGTTCGAAATCGTGATCGAGATTGCTAGTGTTGTTCTTCGTTCTTTATTTTCGGATTTCACGTGTGGTTGTAAGACGACATTTCTTTCAATTTTAAGTAAGTTTTGCTTTTCAATGTTCTCTTTGAATAAAGTTGTTTATTTTGATTCAATGAAGAGTGAGTAGTTTTCTTTTCTAGGGTCGGGGTTGAAACCCGACATATGAAAGTTGTGAATTTAAATGTTGATATTGTTCGATAAAGAACATTTCGAGCTTTGGATTCAAAACAAGTAATAAAGTGAATTAATTTATGAAAGTTGATTGATTTGCTTGTTTAGTCAACGAAAGTTGATAGATTTATCTTCAAAGGCAAGATCTTTATCTTCACATGAGTTTATATGCATAGCTATGTTGTGGTAACCCTTGTCCTAGAACCTTTTATCCTTTGATTTTCCTTAGTTTTACATTGGAATTCACTCATTACCGAGGCACTAGGATCGGTACCGAACCTGCACTTGCATCGTGTTAATCGTTCTGTTTCAGTAGAAACCCAACATCGTTACCGACCCTGACAAGGTCGGTACCGAGGTTTGGCGTATTTTTCTTTTCTTTTGCTTTCTTTTCTTGTATTCTTAGGTCGGTAAACAAACAACCTTGCTTCACGTGGACGATCCTGACTTCGCTATACTCAGCGGGGTCTTGACTACAAATTTTAGTTGTTGTTAAGTAAATCCCTCTCAACAGTTTGAAGTCTTAAGCAATGCCACATAAAATGGAAAAGACGACTAAAGTATCTTACCAACATCTATGCTATGCAAACATTCGAATTCCACTACAACATTTTGAAGATTTAGTGATGATGTCCACCTTTTTAGTCGTGTTTTGAGGGTGTGTTTTTGAGTCTTTTTCTTTAGTTTTGTTTTTTATTTTGAGTCGTTTGTGTAGGTATTCGTATTTCCTTGAGATATGGAGTCTACATAAGCTTTGGTGGTGTTTTTTTAGGTTTTTAGAAGCTATTTGGAGCATTTTTTAAGAAAGGAGCAAAGCCGGATAAAGATAGTACTCGAGAATGAAGAGAAAATGAAGATTAAGTGCTCAAGTGAAAACATTGAAGATCAAGTTTTAGCTTGGAAAGAGATAGAGAAATTCGTTACAAGAACATAGGAAAAAGAATCGAGTTAAACGGAGTTGTAATGAATCCTCTACGCGATTTTTACTCAAGGTTGTTCGAAGTTGTGATTTTTACTCAAGGTTGTTCGAAGTGCTGAAGGGTCGTTAACGAGGTTGTGAAGGGTCGTTAACGAGGCACTCCGAGGCGTAGAGCGAGATTCGAGTCGGCGTGTTTAATAAGGCTTCTTCCTTTTATATTATTAGATAGATAGAAGGGATATATCTTATTAGAAGATTTATTTCCTTAAAGATAGATTTAAGATAGAATAGTTTCTCTATAAATACACTTGTCCCCTCTTTAGTTTTCTTATCATTCAAGTCAGAGGAGAGAAGATAGAGAGCGGCGAGAGGGTAGAGATAGAGAGACGTGGTGGGACAAGTTTGAATTCAAAGTTGTAAGCTTTTCCTTTCTTTTTAATATAATTGTTATGTTTTCAATTATTATGAATTGTGAGTAGTTTCTCTCTCTAAGGTTGGGGTTAAAACCCAATAATGGTTGTGCATGCTTTCTCTTTATCATGAATTGATTGTTTTTATTGCATGAATCTTCTCTCTTGCTCTTAACTCCTTAAAACGAAAGTTGATAGGAAATTCTCATTCATAGTTGAAGCGAAAGCGGAAACTTTGAATCAGAATAGTCAATTTAGGGTTTTGAAGCGAAAGCGGATCTATCCTAGTTGAAGTAGAAGGGATTAGATAGTAAGTTTATTAATTTAGCGAAATTTGATTGATTTACTTGCTTTAGTTAACTAAAGTTGACACCTTTATGTGATAAAAACATGATCTATGTGTTTCATGAGCGTTTGTATGCATGATTGTTGTTGTGGGGAAACCCTAAAGCTTAGAATTCCTCATTGTCTTGATAAATTCCCTTGCTTGATTGATTGCTTGCGTAATAAGTAACAAAACTTAGTACTGACTTTCTCCCTGCAGACGAACCTGACTTCGCTATACGCAGCGGGGTCTTGATACAAATTTATTTGTTGTCAAGTAAATCCCTATCAACAAATTGGCGTCGTTGCCGGGGAAATTTCAATAGGGCCAAGTTTTGTTCTTTTTACGTTTTTTTTGGGACTCCGCCGAGTCGGTAACGACCCCTCCAGGGTCGGTACCGACCCTGCTAGGCAACCCAGTTTTCTGTGTTTTTTCTATTTATTTTCTAGGTCATTGTCGAGTCGTTACCGACCCCTTCAGGGTCGTTAACGACCCTGTCGACAGGTAGTTGTTGTTGGGGAAAAATGGATCGATCAATAGCTCCTAATCCCACAGACAATCTCAGCGGAAGCAAACAATAGTCTATAGAACAGCAAACACAACCAAGACAACAAAACCAAGCAATCCGGCAAACCAACAACAACAATGTGGGAATCAAACCAACCACAAGCAAGCAAGCAGAAATATAAGAAAATAGGAAAGCACAAATCAACACCAAGATTTAAGTGGGAAAACCCTCAAACTAGAGGGGAAAAAACCCACTGGCGCCCGACAGAACAAAATTCCACTAATCAACAAACGGATACAAGTGTTCTCAAATCTCACACCTGGAGAACTTCAATACAAAGGAGAATCAACTCTAGAACTCCTACATGAAGGCAAAACACTTGTAACTATAGATTAGGTTTCCAAAGGGAGAGAAAACCTACCAACAAACAACTAGTTGTTGGATCCCGAAGCTAGAGTCGAAATAATCCCGGGCTTAGCAAGAAAGAACTCTTCTTCTTCTTCACCCAATTTTCTCCTCTCTCTTCTCCTTTCTCCCTCCTCACTTTTGTGCTCCAATTTCACTCTCAAGGAAATGGGGGCTCTCAATTTTGGTGGCTCTTGGAAAGTGAGGCTCCTCTCCTAGCTCACACATATTTGTTGTCTATAAACCCTAGCAAGACAACACTTTTGGGATGGACATTAATATTGGGCTTGGGCCCAACAATCTCTCCCTCCAGCCCAAGGGGAAGACGTCCACACCGGCTTGGGATCTTCACTTGTACACCAGTCCCACCATCTTGGCGCAGAACTGGCGCTTGTCAACAGTCACCACCTTGGTAAACATATCAGCTGGATTCTTGTCAGTGTGAATCTTCTTTAAGCTCATTCGACGATGACTCACCACATCTCAAATCCAATGGTATCTCACATCAATATGCTTTGTCCGACAATGATATGTAGCATTCTTGCTCAAATCTAGAGCACTCTGACTGTCACAGTTCACCACATACTCTCCTTGCTTTAAACCCAAATCCTGAAGGAATCTTTTCACCCAGATCATCTCTTCCCAGCTTCTGTCATGGCAATGTACTCTGCCTCAGTCGTGGACAAAGCAACACACTTCTGCAACTTGGACTGCCACGAGACAGCTCCCCCCGCAAAAGTAAACAAGTATCCTGATGTCGACTTTCTACCATCAAGATCTCCTGCCATATCTGAATCTGTGAACCCCTCAAGAATACGCTTATCTCCTCCAAAGCATAATCTCATCTTAGAAGTACCTCTCAAGTACCTGAAGATCCACTTCACTGCTTCCCAATGGTCTCTACCAGGATTGGAAAGAAATCTGCTCACAACACCAACTGCATGAACAATATCCGGTCGGGTGCACACCATAGCATACATCAAGCTACCAACTGCTGATGAATAAGGAATGGTGGCCATATTCTTCTTCTCATCATTTGTGGACGGGCAAGACTTCTTGATAAGTTTGAAGTGGCTAGCAAGAGGAGTACTAACCGACTTAGCACTTTCCATTTGAAACCTGCTCAGAACCTTCTCAATATACTTCTCCTGTGACACCCATATCTTCTTGTCTCTTCTGTCACTAGTAATTTGCATACCCAAAATTTGGCGTGCCGGTCCTAAGTCTTTCATATCAAATGAAGTGCTCAAATCCCGCTTCAAAGCATCAACTAGGGATTTATTTTGTCCCACAATCAACATGTCATCAACATAGAGAAGAAGAATGACAAATTTACCATTTGCCTTCCGTTTGAAGTAAACACAATGATCTGCACTTGTTCTGGTGTAGCCATGATCCACCATAAAGCTGTCAAACTTCATGTACCACTGTCTTGGAGCTTGCTTCAGCCCGTATAAGCTCTTCTTCAGTTTGCAAACCAAGTGCTCTTTTCCCTTTACTTCAAACCCCTCTGGTTGCTCCATATAAATCTCCTCATCTAAATCACCATGGAGAAATGCAGTTTTCACATCCAACTGCTCAAGTTCCAAATCCATGCTCGCAGCTAAGCCAAGGATCACTCTGATGGAACTCATCTTGACAACCGGCGAGAAGATTTCATCAAAATCAACTCCCTTCTTCTGACTGAAGCCTTTCACAACTAGTCTAGCTTTGTACTTGACTAGTTTGTCTCCATCCGTCTTTAACCTGAACACCCACTTGTTCTTCAAGGCCTTCCTCCCTTTGGGAAGTTTTACAAGCTCATATGTGTTGTTCTTTTTCAAAGAACTCAACTCCTCTTCCATGGCTTTTTCCCATTGAGCTTTTTCTTTGTGGTTTTGCACTTCTTGAAAACTTTCAGGCTCCCCCTCTTCAGTAACTGCAACATACTCAGACGAGGGATATCTTGTGGATGGACGACGCTCTCTTCTTGACCTTCTGAGCTCATCTGCTTCTTTATTTTCTATTGGCTCCCCCTGCTCAGAACCCTCACAAGTTTCAGCTTCTGGTAAGTCATCATCTAAAGCAGGAATATCATCAATGCCATTCCCTGAAGAAGACTCATCGCCAGAGTCGTTGCTTTCATTTGGTGAGAAGGCAAGTAAATCGGAAGCTCGGCGGCTTCATTTGGTGTATCAGATTCTGACAAAGTCTTGTCTTCATGAAAGATCACATCCCTGGATCTTATCACCTTCTTCCTTTCTGGATCCCACAACTTGTACCCAAAATCTGCATCACCATATCCCAGAAAAATGCAAGTAATTGCCCTGTCATCTAACTTCTGTCTCTGTTCTTTAGGCACATGTACAAATGCCTTGCATCCAAAGACCCGCAGATGAGAGTAAGAGATATCTCTGCCATACCAGACTCTCTCAGGAACATCAAAGTCCAAAGCTGTTGACGGAGATCTATTCATCAAATAGCAGGCAGTCATTACAGCTTCACCCCAAAATGGCTTAGGAAGATTTTCCATTTTCAGCATACATCTGACCTTTTCCAGAATGGTTCTGTTGGTTCTTTCAGCAACACCGTTGTGCTGAGGAGTACCGGGAGTCGTCTTCTCATGTCTGAAGCCGTGCTCAAGACAATACTTCTGAAACTCCCTGGAAATGTACTCGCCTCCATTATCACTCCGAAGGCACTTCAAGGAACAACCCTTCTCTCGCTCTACTTGGGCATGGAACTCCTTGAAGCAATCAAGAACCTGGTCTTTTGTTTTCAAAACAAACACCCAAACATTTCGTGAATCATCATCAATAAAAGTCAGAAAATATCTACGACCACCAAGTGTGGGCACATCAATGGGACCAAAAACATCAGAATACACCAGCTCAAGCAAATTCTTTTTTCTCTCAGAAGATTTGCTTAATGACACCCTAGATTGTTTACCAAATAAACAATTATCACAAGGGCTCAAAGACATACCTTTGGCTGAAGGAATGAGGGTCTTCTTCGCCAAAATTTGCCTTTTTCACTCATATGTGCCAACCGCTTATGCCATAAATCTGGTGATGCCTCATCCTCAACTGCATTCAGGCCATCTCGTGTGACCTTCATCTGAGTCTAGTACAAAGTGTAGCTAAGACTCCCTCTAGCAATCACCATTGAGCCTTTAGAAAGCTTCCACCTCTTATCACCAAAGAAACTGTGGTAGCCCTGTATATCCAAAGCATGAAGAGAAATCAAGTTCATACGCAGATCAGGTACATGTCGCACATTCTTCAATGTCATCATGCAACCCGAATTTGTTTGAACACAAATGTCACCCATACCGACAATCTCTGCATAGCTGGTGTTCCCCATCTTCACTTTACCAAAGTCTCCGGCTTTGTAACTAGTGAAAATATCCTTCCTCGGTGTAGCGTGGTAGGATGCAGCTGAGTCGACTACCCACTCTACACGAGAATCAAGCTCGTCGTTGTGATCATCCACACAAGACAGAACAACCAGACCTTCTTCGTCACCACACACAGCAGCTGTGGTGTTCTTATCACCCTCTTTCTGATTTTTCTCTTCATTCTTGATCTTCTTCCAAGCATTGCAGTTTCTCTTCATATGCCCTTTTTTGCCACAATGAAAGCAAGTATACTTTCCTTTCCCTGAGAAGTTCCCCTGTTCTGTGACTTCCCTCTGGACTTGCCACGTCCATTCCGCTCTCTACTTCTCCCTCTGGACTTATCACCTGATGTCGTCGCTAGAGTTTGTGAAGTACTAGTACCCATGTCTTTCCTCCTAGTCTCCTCATTGTAGAGACTATCAATGACGGTACTCAAGGACACAACACCATTAGGAGCAGAATTGTTGATGGAAACTACCAAAGTCTCCCAAGTATCGGGCAAAGAACTCAATAGCATCAACGCCTGTAACTCATCGTCTAGAGGCAACTTCATGGTGCTCAACTGATTTACAAGCTCCTGAAACTCACTCAGATACTCGGCAATAGGCTTTCCATCCTTGTACTTCAGATTAACAAGCTTTCTGATCACAAAAGCTTTTCTCTGAGCTGACTTTCTCTCGTACATAGACTGAAGTTTCTTCCATAAAACCTGTGCATCTGTCTCATTGCTTATATGGTAATAGACGTTGTTGTCTACCCACTGTCTTATGGTTCCCACTGCCTTTCTGTGCGTTTTCTTCCAGTCGTTGGCATCAACTTTGTCTGGCTTCTTTGATCCTAACTCAACGGGGTCATACAGATCCTTGCAGAACAGAATATCGTCCATCTTCGACTTCCAAAGCGAATAGTTGGAGGATGTCAACTTGATCATAGTACCCGCAAACTCATCTGTCTTAGTTGCCATATCTCACCCAAACTCAGACGGAGCTCAACCCAGGCTCTGATACCACTTGTTGGGGAAAAATGGATCGATCAATAGCTCCTAATCCCACAGACAATCTCAGCGGAAGCAAACAATAGTCTGTAGAACAGCAAACACAACCAAGACAACAAAACCAAGCAATCCGGCAAACCAACAACAACAATGTGGGAATCAAACCAACCACAAGCAAGCAAGCAGAAATATAAGAAAATAGGAAAGCACAAATCAACACCAAGATTTAAGTGGGAAAACCCTCAAACTAGAGGGGAAAAAACCCACTGGCGCCCGGCAGAGCAAAATTCCACTAATCAACAAACGGATACAAGTGTTCTCAAATTTCACCCGGAGAACTTCAATACAAAGGAGAATCAACTCTAGAACTCCTACATGAAGGCAAAACACTTGTAACTAGAGATTTCCAAAGGGAGAGAAAACCTACCAACAAACAACTAGTTGTTGGATCCTGAAGCTAGAGTCGAAATAATCTCGGGCTTAGCAAGAAAGAACTCTTCTTCTTCTTCACCCAATTTTCTCCTCTCTCTTCTCCTTTTTCCCTCCTCACTTTTGTGCTCCAATTTCACTCTCAAGGAAATGGGGGCTCTCAATTTTGGTGGCTCTTGGAAAGTGAGGCTCCTCTCCTAGCTCAGACATATTTGTTGTCTATAAACCCTAGCAAGACAACACTTTTGGCCTGGACATTAATATTGGACTTGGGTCCAACAGTTGTTTCTTTCTTTTTAGTTTCGGTTTTTACGGGATCGCTTCAGGCTCGTTACCAACCCTGTCTGAGACCCCGTTTTTGCTTTTTGCTTTTGTTTTTTATTTTTGTTTTTGCTTATAGTGTATGCCAGCTGAAGGTCGTCGAGCAAACAAAGCCATGGCTACACATGAAGAACTAGCTAAGAAGATTGCTGAACTCTGTTTACAGATAGAGGAGATCTAGAGAGAAAGGGAAACCATAGATGTTGAGGCATTTGAAAAAGCTAATTACATGTGGGGACCATATAGGAACCAAGGTAATACTTTTTATGCATGGAGGAATTACAATCAACCCACCTGGGGAAATTATGCATATAGCCAAGGGAGCCAACTTCCTCAGCAAGAACAGAGAGTTCCACCTTACATACCCTCGGACTATCAAGAGACGCCATCATGGGTGAATGGACTCTATGAAGGGATCAATGGAGTGAACAATAAAATTAATGGAGTCCAAGTGATACGCTGGTTTTAGTACAGCGTAATTCTGTATTTTTATTAGGATTTTCTGACTGTTTTAGGCTAGATTAGGATGATTATCTGTAATATCAGCAAAATCCTACAGTTGAAGATTTGGAATATATGAGTCCTAATTCGAGCTGAAGATTTTACGGAGTCAAGATCCGCGCCCTCGGAAACCAACCAAGCCCGCGGTGCCAAGGAAGAATTGAAGAATTCGGGGGCGAGACAAGCTAGATCCGCGCCCGCGGATATAATCATCGCTCGCGGATATAATCTTCGCTCGCGGATGGATCTGATTTCGCGACCGAAGAGATCGACTGGATCCGCGCTCGCGGATCGTGGTTTTTCAATGCCGCCATTGTCTCGTTTTATTCTATCTTTTTAGTATTATTATATCTTAGGGTTTCAGATTTATTTCTACTATTTAAGCTTAGTTTCGTTTTCACTTTAGAGTTACACATTCTAGGATACTTTTTAGAGATTATTCCAGTTTTTTGTTTTATTATGGAGAACTAATTTTCCTTGGATTTTGTTTGATCAAGGAAGCCTTTTTATGTAATTCGTGAGATTCTGGTAACTTTTCTATCCCTTGGTTAATATCAAAACTCTTGTTTTTATTTATATGATCTATGTTTGATTTGATAAGCCTGATCAACTTGTTTGATTGACTTAGATCTACTGTTTGGATTAGGTTTGATTGTTGTCTGTGCAATCTTATTTATCCTTGAAACAACTCTTTTCTAGGACCGTGGACTAGAATTGAGAAAGAGTATTTGATTGTTATTTTATGCATGAGACTCGTAGCTTGATTGCATGAATTAATATCCTTCTATCCTTAATACTTTGCATGATTTGAATTAAGCGTTCTTGTTCATATCATAATTTCGCTTGGACCGTGGACAAGCGGAAATATTTTATAAGGATTGGAATTAACCTGGAAATTAATAGAAAAGTGGATGAATTGATGATCGAATGATTAAAAAGGTGGAATTGGTTGAATAAACTCTGCTTTCCTTCCATTGATTTAATCCTAATAATATTTGCTTGTTTATTTATTTGCCAAAACTAAACCCCTGTCTTGTTACTTGCTGATTGATTCAGAAATCCGGTTCTCTTGGGTTCGACCCCTGATGAGGTATTTTTCAGTCGTTTACCTATCAAAGAATCCTAACTTAACCAATCTGAGTAGAATGGTAAGCAAGGGTCGATCCCACAGAGACTCGTGTATGTATGTTATTACTTAAGTGCCAAGTAACTAATATGGGGGTTTTTGATTGTAAATTCTAAACTACTATGCAAAATAGAAACTAACTAAGAATGCAAAAGATGGTTTTAATCAATTAAGAGACAAGCGTGTTCAACTAGTTAAATCCATCATAGATATGCTTATCGATCATTGATTCTTTCGATTCCCAATTCCCTTGTATAATCTACCATGGATTATTATCCAAAACTTTATATTTAGTTGAAAGAGCTAACAGTCTGAACAACCCTAATCATCTAACAACCTAGAACAACGCCTAGATTCAATTAAATGACAGCTTTAAGTCCAAAGTATCGATAGAAACAAATACTCGACGCAAACAGCTAATCAAGTTATCTGTGGTTTATTCCCTCTACAACTGAATAGCCCGAACGGGTCCAAACAATTATAGTTGCTACTTTATCTAATCAATCCCGAACGGGACTTGATCAGATTAGTTGTAAATTAACCTAGAAATTCTATTAGGTAGCTAATCTAACAAAACCCTAGAATAATTCTGATTCAATAAAGCACAGGGAATAGAACCTATTCAAGTTGATGATAATCAATCAAACCTCACAATATTATACAATCTATGATTTCAATAACTAGTCAAACACAATGAATTTAGCAATGCATAATAAAAATAAAATCAAACTTACAAGAGGTTCAAAGATTGCTCCTTTGAGAAAAGTCTCTCCAAAGAAACCCTAGCCTCCAAAGTTGATCAAAAGTTATCTAAAAATAAACTAACATAAAGTATTTATATGTCTCTAAAAATAACCCTCATAAGATATAATAAACCATACAACTCGGAAATCATAAGCCCATAAATCCAAATGTCAAAGCCCAAAACCAAATGTCGGCCCAAATGCACGTCCGTGTGAAGCTCCAAATTGCGCGGCTTGGCTCTCCATTGCGCGGCCGCGCAATTGGCTCTCAGATGGGATTGCGCGGGCTGCTACGCGGCTTCGACCCCGCGCCCTTGCTTGACTACTTGGCTCGATCTTCCTTGCCTTGGCTCTTCATCCTAGTGCATCCTAGCTTCCTTAGCCTCGTCCACCACCACCATGATCCATCTGCACTCGCCCCGTTGTTGCTCCTGAACCTAAAAACCTGTAAAACCGAGCAAACCAGCGCATAATACCCGACAACACAAAAACCTAAAAACTACCTAAAAACTAACCAAAACCTAACCGAAACATATATAAAACATGCATCTAAACTACTCCTATATGCGAGCTATCAAATTCCCCCACGCTTAACCCTTGCTTGTCCTCAAGCAAGACATAAATCCAATCACACCATAGAAAATGCAATCTTACATCCATTTCAAGTCAAACAAACATTTCTCATGTAATTAAAAACTCAACCAAGACTTCTCAGCATGCTATATGACTAGCAAAAATTAAAGACCATTCATTCATCCTAGACCTCACCAAGGAAATTGTGTTTTGCACTCAACACTCAAGTGTATAAAGGGTATGTGTTTCACTCAAAATCAACCAATGAAAACTAGACTACCATATGCTTGCATTAGAGTTCTAAATCTCCACCGCTGGAGATCAAATACATAACAAAAATCATGAGGTCTTTTTCCGGCTTGTAATGGGGCCAAGGTAAAGAGAAATTTGGAAGGGATAAGATTTGTCCTGTGGTGCTAAATCCAGGATAAAGAACTAATCCTAAACCCAATTCAACACTTTCTTCTCAACTTCCTCCAAACTTCTTTCTACCAACTTCATTACATTTACATTCAAACACTTTGCTTCTTTTTTTTTTTTTTCTTTTGCCTCTTTTCAACTATTTCTTGCTTTGCTAATGAAGACTAATAACATTTAAGCACTTTTGCTTTTGCTTATTTTGCAACAAACTTCATCTTCATTTTTTTTTCTTTGAACACAAGAGTTTATTTCCTCTTTTTCTACCTTTTTCACCCAACTCCCCCATACTTACATCAAACTCACACAAAATACAACCAAAACCTAAAGTCCTAAATCCTGGATTATGGGTCAAGCTTATTCGGCTATGGATCATTTTGTGGAGCTAATAAAAATAGGTTTCAAGCTCAAAAGAACGGGGTGTCAAAAACATGGATCTTGTAGGGTAGGAAGGGAAACAATAGGCTATAAAGAAACATTGCCTCAATCACTTTAATGTCATGCATTCAATCATATAAAGCAGCCTCAAAATAGAGTATTAACGCAAGTTCTAGAGCTAGATAATCATGGTGATACACTCAAGCATGTAGAGAGCAAATATATCATGAAAGGCCAAAAATCAAATCTCACAAGGCTAATTGTTTTGTCTAGAACTTCAGAATGAATCTAAAACTCAAGCTAAATACATGCTCCATCCTATAATCAAGTCATTTAATCAATGATCATGCTTATATCATATCCACTTCAGTAAATCATGCAAATCATGGGTTAGAACTTATACTTAACTTAGAAACACAAGAGGAATCAAACAATGGGGAAATAAGAACCTAAATGCAATATTTTTGTATTTTTTTGAATTTTTCTAATTTTGTTTCTTTCAATTTTCAAGATTTTAATCAATGCATGCCGAAATTTTAAATATGATCTAATCTAATGCAAACTATATGCAATGCAAACAAGTAATTCCCTTCCCCCATGCTTAAAACATACTTTGTCCCCAAAGTATAGTAAAAAGGTAAGGAAAGAGAAAAACTCACAGAACCTAGTTATCTGGGTAATAGGGCGGAAAATCCTGTGGTGGTGGTGGCTGGTACGCTGGATGAACCTCTGGCTGCGGTGGATAATATGTTGGAATCTGCTGAGCTGGTGGTGGCTGATATGGTGGGAACTGAGGATACGGTGGATCTGGAAAGGCGTATTGCGGATAAGACTGATGAGGAGGATAGCCCGTTGAACTCCAGCCATCCAATCTAGTGTTGAGCAGTCTGAACTGCTCATCCTGGCGGGCCTGAAAAGTAGCAAGCTGCTGATCTTGATGAGTCTGATATGATGTGAACCTCTGATCCACATAACCACGCATGTTCTGGAAACTCTGATCGATGTGAGATGTCATACTGTTGTAGCGCTGCGTGTTCTCCAACTGCATTTGTCTCATCATCTCCATCATCTGGCTGTACTGTGTATCACCTCTAGCTGGTATAGATGGGTCAAAGTGTTGCTGCTGGGTATCCTCCTCAGACTCATCCTCCTCCTCTGTGTCTACAGCTTCAGCAGACTCTTCCTCTTCCTCTTCTTCTTCTTCTTCCTTAGCCATAGTGAAATCCTCATCAATTTCCTCCTCTTCAGACTCCTCAACAATAATTGGGGCCTTATTTTTACCCCTAACTGGGCCCCTGACAGTGATCACATCCAAATCTTCATCACGGGGTTCAATGTACCAGTTAGCCGGGCTGTTTCCAATCTTGACTCGGCTCCCATCAGGAAGCTTCATTGCTCGCCCAGAATCTCCAAGCACCCAATAGTAGGAGTTCATGTAGAAATATAGGACTCCCATCTTCTTCAGCATAGTGAAGTTGATTGCCACCGGTGGGATATCAACTCGTAACCTGCTCAGATCAACGTCAAAGTGCTTGGCCAGATGGGTCACAATCCCACCAATACAGATAGCTCCTCCACCCTTGTTTGAAACATGGTACATATGATTCATCAGCATAGAACCCATACTCATTCTTTTTTCTTTCAGCAAAGCAGCCAATACAGCAACATCTTTCTTCGGGCAATTGTTTCCACCTTCACCCCGTCCATTCATGCTACCAGAAATAAACCGTTGAAAAACTTTGATGGCGGGATGAGTGATGGGAGAAGCCTTTTCTTGGGTTTGGTTATAAGTTCTTCTCCCTGTTATGGCTCTCCAGAAATGTTTATCAGCCCATGTAGCTTCAGTTTCAGTAAGCACGACATCATTGTCATAGATATGCAGGAATCCAAACGCCTCATTGACCTCTTTCAAGGTCTTCTTCCTCCTTACACCTCCGAGCCAGAACTTAATCTCCCCTTCTCTTCTGAAATCAATGGACAAGGTACTCAGAAACTCTAGTGTTAACCCCTTGTAAGTTGGTTCACATAGCTTCAAGAACTCGCCCATTCGTAGATGCGCCGCTATCTCATTCAACAGATGAGCAATCCCAATCTCATTCATCAGATTCCAATCAATGAACCTGGTTACTGCCCATTTCCTATCCTTTAGAAGCTCAAATTTGATCACATGATTGTTCTTTGCCAAACTGATCCCAAAAGTTTCTTGGGTCCTTTCTCCCACCACAGCAGGGGGAGCATAAGCGGCTCGGGATGATGATGCAGTATCTCTTCTACTACTTTTAGGAGCCATTTATACCAAAAATTTTACAGAAACCTGCACAACACCACAAACGGACCAAGCAAACACAATTTTTGTTGTCCCGGCAAGGACAACCACAACAATATTTCACAAATAATCGCTCAAACACTCACTTCCCCCACTACCTAGAACAATTTAATCAAATTTTAATCAAATTATGGGTGGCTTTCGGATTTATGCAAAAAGCTTAAATAAAACACGAATCTATGCTAGAATCATGCAATAAACAAACTTTTGTGAAGAACTTAAGCCTAAATCCGAGCCTAAAGGGGTCAAATTCGGGTTTTTCTAGTGAAACCTAGATCTAGATTTAACTATGTAAAAACCAAAATTGAATGGGGATTTGAGACACTTACTTGAATCCTTGTTGATTTTGATGTTGTTGGCTCGATTTGTGGTTGAAATCCCGCTTGGAATGGCTTGACAAGAGCTTGAGATGGTCTTCAATGGAGGATTGAGAGAGGTTGAAGAGGAAGAGGGGCAGCGAAGTGGAGAAGGAAGGGAAGGAATTGGGTTGAATTAAAATATATCCCGAAAAAACTGTCGATTGCGCGGCATCGCGCCGGATTGCGCGGCCGCGCAATTGCGAAGCCGCGCAATTGCCTCCCAGTTGGGATTGCGCGGCTTTGGGGCTATGGATTGCGCGGCCGCGCATTTAGCAACCCAAGCCGCGCAATCCCAACTGAGTTGGCATTGCTCGGCTTGGTTACAGATTGCTTGGCAATTTTCGTCCCTCTTCCGAGTATTTCTGTACTTCATGGCTGGCTCGAGTTTATCTAAAATTTGAGGATTAATTTTACCTAAACTAACTAATAAACACAAAATTTGTAAAACAGAAAGCAAAAATCAAAGTAAAACTATCCTAAAACATGGGTTGCCTCCCAAGAAGCGCTTGTTTAACGTCTTTAGCTTGACGTAAAAAGGATATTAAGAAGGATATGAGCTGTGGAATTCGATCTCCTTCCCGTCGAATCCCATCTTCAGTGTGCCCTGCGGTATGTCGATCCTTGTATTCACAGTTTTCAAAAATGATCGTCCGAGCAACATTGAAATCTTTCCAACTCCCGATCCCATGTCCATCACTAGAAAGTCAACTGGAAACTTCAAGCAATCCACCGTAACCCATACATCTTCAATTTTTCCTTTAGGCCTTACAGTAGAATGATCAGCCAACTCTACTATGGTCCGAGTTTCTTTTAATGGTCCCATACCGAGTTTCTCATATAGGGACGAAGAAATCACATTGACAAATGCACCCAAATCAATTAAAGCTTCATTCACTTTGGTGCTTCCAATAGTGCAAGGGATAGTAAACATGCCAGGGTCACTGCACTTCTCGGGCAACCGCTTTTGAAACACAACAGACACATGTTCTTTTTCTTTGACTTGCTTCTGACTTTTCTCCTTCTGTCCCCTTTTCAGAGTACACAACTCCTTCAAAAACTTGGCATACCGAGGTACACTCTTGATTAGATTCAGTAGCGGGACATTAACTTTGCATGCACTGAAGACCTCGAATAGCTCTTTTTCATTCTTCAATTTCCGGGTTTCTTTCAAGGCCTCAGGAAATGGTGGCACAGGCACATAGGCTTTCAGAAGGGGTTCAGAGTTGCCTTTCAGATCGCCCAGATTGCGCGGCGTCGCACCACATTGCGTGGCCACGCTTTCCCCCTCGACCCCGCGCAATCCCAACTGGGAGCACATTGCGCGGGTTGCACAATGCGCGGGCGCGCTTTCAGCATCCAAGCCGCGCAATTGGCCCTCGTTCCGTTCTATTGATTCTTCAGCTTTGCTCAACTGATATACTTGCCCCGCCTTCGAACCATCCTAAATAGAGACAAAACTGACATTTTCCCTCGGGTTAAGCTCTGTCTGGGACGGTAGCTTACTTGAATCTCTGGCTTCCAGTTTGCTCACTGCCTCAGCAATCTGACTGACTTGATTTTCCAGATTCTTTATACTGGACTTGGTTTCTTGTTGAAGCTGAGTTAGAGAACCATGTATTGTCGAAACTGTCTGAGTCAGACTTCTGATCATCTGGTCAGTGGACATATCATTCTGATTCCCTCCCTGAGCCTAAGATTGGAAAGGTGGTCTGAATTGAGCTTGGCCACCTTGATTGTTGAACTGCTGATTGCTTGGATTGCCATACCTCATATTAGGATGATCCCTCCAGCCTGGGTTGTAGGTGTTGGAGAAGGGGTCATACCTCGTCCTAGGTGGTCCATATCCTCCCACTGCATTCACCTCAACTTTTTAATCTTGGAGTGTAGGTCAAGCGTCAGTGGGATGCATGTTATCATAGCAGATTTCAAAAGATTTCAACTGTTGTCTACCACCCTGCTGCAACAGCTGTTTCATTATCATTTTCAATTCAGTGACTTCATCTTGGATTCTTGTATTAGCCACCACTAAATTTGCAGCTCTTGAGCTAGTCTCTTTTCTGAACTGTCTTGTGCCCTCAGACAATTGTGTAACCAATTCAAACGCAGCAGCAGGAGTTTTGTTGAGAATGTGACCCTGACAAGCTGCATTGACCATTCTTCTATCATCATCCAAGAGGCCATTGAAAAGATATAGAATCAGGTCTTGATCAGTGTAGCCATGGAAAGGACAGCTGGCTACCAACCTCTTGAACCTCTCATAATACTCGTACAAGGACTCATTAGCTTCTTGTTCGATGTTACTGATTCGCTTGTTCAGATCGTTGAGCCTTGTAGCAGGGAAGTACTTCTCCAAAAAAGCTTCCTTCATCTTAGCCCATGTATCAATACTTCCCGGAGTCAAGTAATAAAACCAGTCTTTAGCCTGATCCTTGAGAGAAAAAGGAAAGGCTCTCAACGCGATCTGGTCATGAGTTACATCAGCAGGCTTCATGCTTGAGCACACAGCATGAAATTCAGAAAGATGCTTGTTGGGGTCTTCACCACTATGCCCATGGAATGAAGGCAAAAGGTGGATCAACCCGGATTTCAGCTCAAACTTGACTCCCTCACCGAGAGCAGGGAATTGCACAGCCAATGGCTGTTGTGCCAGACTTGGTGCAGTCAATTGTCTCAGAGTTTGGTCACCCATCTCAGCAGATTTTGGCGGATTCAGATTCAGAGTCAGATTCTTCAAGAAAGAACGGCAAGGCCTGAAAGTGATTCCGGATTTCCTTCTTTAGCTTGAAGAGTGTCATGTCAATATCTGGATCAAACAACAGGGGAGATGAGTTAGTAGCACGGGTATGAACCATATAACAGGTTCACACCAAAACAGCACAAAAGTAATAAACACAAATAGCGACGAGTCCCCGGCAACGACGCCAAATTTGATGAGGTATTTTTCAGTCATTTACCTATCAAAGAATCCTAACTTAACCAATCTGAGTAGAATGGTAAGCAAGGGTCGATCCCACAGAGACTCGTGTATGTATGTTATTACTTAAGTGCCAAGTAACTAATATGGGGGCTTTTGATTGTAAATTCTAAACTACTATGCAAAATAGAAACTAACTAAGAATGCAAAAGATGGTTTTAATCAATTAAGAGACAAGCGTGTTCAACTAGTTAAATCCGTCATAGATATGCTTATCGATCATTGATTCTTTCGATTCCCAATTCCCTTGAATAATCTACCGTGGATTATTATCCAAAACTTTATATTTAGTTGAAAGAGCTAACAGTCTGAACAACCCTAATCATCTAACAACCTAGAACAACGCCTAGATTCAATTAAACGACAACTTTAAGTCCAAAGTATCGATAGAAACAAATACTCGACGCAAATAGCTAATCAAGTTATCTGTGGTTTATTCCCCCTACAACTGAATAGCCCGAACGGGTCCAAACAATTATAGTTGCTACTTTATCTAATCAATCCCGAACGGGACTTGATCAGATTAGTTGTAAATTAACCTAGAAATTCTATTAGGTAGCTAATCTAACAAAACCCTAGAATAATTCTGATTCAATAAAGCACAGGGAATAGAACCTATTCAAGTTGATGATAATCAATCAAACCTCACAATATTATACAATCTATGATTTCAATAACTAGTCAAACACAATGAATTTAACAATGCATAATTGAAATAAAATCAAACTTACAAGAGGTTCAAAGATTGCTCCTTTGAGAAAACTCTCTCCAAAGAAACCCTAGCCTCCAAAGTTG
This sequence comes from Fallopia convolvulus, assembly GCA_964016875.1. NCBI lineage: Eukaryota > Viridiplantae > Streptophyta > Magnoliopsida > Caryophyllales > Polygonaceae > Fallopia > Fallopia convolvulus. The sequence goes on from OZ024720.1 coordinate 13,936,639, forward strand.
ATCAAAAGTTATCTTAAAATAAACTAACATAAAGTATTTATATGTCTCTAAAAATAACCCTCATAAGATATAATAAACCACACAACTCGGAAATCATAAGCCCATAAATCCAAATGTCAAAGCCCAAAACCAATCTCGGCCCAAATGCACGTCCGTGTGAAGCTCCAGATTGCGCGGCTTGGCTCTCCATTGCGCGGCCGCGCAATTGGCTCTCAGATGGGATTGCGCGGGCTGCTACGCGGCTTCGACCCCGCGCCCTTGCTTGACTTCTTGGCTCGATCTTCCTTGCCTTGGCTCTTCATCCTAGTGCATCCTAGCTTCCTTAGCCTCGTCCATCTCGTCCACCACCACCATGATCCATCTACACTCGCCCCGTTGTTGCTCCTGAACCTAAAAACCTGTAAAACCGAGCAAACCAGCGCATAATACCCGTCAACACAAAAACCTAAAAACTACCTAAAAACTAACCAAAACCTAACCGAAACATATATAAAACATGCATCTAAACTACTCCTATATGCGAGCTACCAACCCCTTGCTTGCTCACTATACTAGTTAGTAGTTTAGGGTTATTTATTTTTTATCTTGGCACGACGACTTTAGCCGATTCACCAAGCTAAACTCAATTATCAAATGAAAAGGTGGGGAGAGTTCGAGATCTGGAAAAAGAGCGTTGACTCACAACTTTGTAATCTAGCTACACGGATTCCAAGACTTCAAGGGCAACTTCCGGGTCGACCCGAAGATACCCGAGAGGACAAATTGCAGCCATACACCTCAGAAGTGGCAAGGAGTTGCCAGATCTAGCCAAGCGTAAAGACATTGAGCACGACAATGATGATGATGCCCCGGTCAGGCTCGTTACCGACCCCAATAGGGTCGTTAACGAAGCTCCCCAGTTCGATAACGCACCATCCATGCCAGGTAAGTCTTTTGAACCGAACTCTAAGTTCGTTACCGACCCCTCTCCTACACCGATCGACCCTCTTGTCGATTCAGTAGGGCCTCGATCCGGGTTTCTCTCTCTCTCGAATCCGTCAAAAACTCTTCCTTTCCCAATTAAGAGGTCTAATGATGTTACGGAGGGAAAGTTTAGACGGTTTGTTAAGATTCTTGAAGGACTAAATATTTCAATTCCATTTACTGATGCCCTTAATGAAATGCTTGCATACGCTAAATTTTTGAAAGAGATTTTGAGCTAGAAAAGATCTATCTCAAAGCTGCATAATGAGGTCCATTGCATAAAGCTCCTTGAAAAACTCGGTGATCCAGGTAAGTTTGCAATTTCAATTGGTATTGGGACTCACCGTTTTAAAGCTCTATGTGACCTAGGTGCCAGTGCTAGTTTATTGCCATTATCTATCTGGACCAAGGCCAACATGGGGCCACTGGAGCCTGTTAATATGAATCTCTACATGGCGGATGGATCTTCTGTAAAAGCAATTGGAGTCGTCGACGATGTTCCTGTCCGAATTGGAAAATTCTTTGTTCCAAACGAATTCATTGTGCTAGATATGCCTGAGGACCCTATGGTACCAATCATTCTAGGCAGACCGTTCTTAGCCACCGCAGGGGAACGGGTTGATGTTAGAAAAGGACTTCTCACGTTTGAGATTGGAGATGAGAAGGTTGAATTTCATTTCAATTCGCCCATAAGCGAAGTGGATAGTTGTAGTACTGAGGAGCCTATCGACCCACCATGGCTCGGTAACGACCCCTCCTGAGTACAAAAACGGGCAAATTCAATGGAGACATGCCTATCGAGGAGCCTACAGACCCCCCCATGGGTCGATAACGACCCATTCCTAAATAAAAACGAGGTGGGAGGTGGATCCAAGCACGACAGCAAGGCACTTCCAGATCCAGCTGGGTCGTTAACGACCCACATAGCCTCGGTAACAAGCTCCTTTCTACTCGATCCTGGTGAGTTTTCTTGTTCTTATCCAAGCAATTCTGATGTCTCTTTATTTGGTGGTGTTTTCATATGTGATTTCCTTTGTAAATATGTTTCTTTTTCCCCTTTTCTTGTGTGTTTTGTTCCTTTTTAGCTTAGTTCCCGTGTTTCTATGAGATTCGGAGACTACGCGCATTTTACGTGTTTTGTAGGTAATTTGGCGTGAATCAAGGATCAATTTGAAGGAGGACCGAGACATGGAGCAAAGGCCGAGCTAAAGCGGGAAAGAGAGGAGCAAGCCATGAAGAAGAACAAGAGGAAAGCCAACAAGAAGAAGGTGGAACGAGGTCCGGACCGAGTTGCAACCACGCCGGGCCCGACTTGGGAGCTTTCAACCTCGGACCGACATGAACAGTAAGTCGGGCCCGAGGTCCTCCGTGTCGGTCCGAGTCGGTCACCGGACTACTTGGGCTCCAAGGCACGAAATTGTGGACTTCCACTTTTGCCCCTCATCTAATCTATAAAAGGCCCTCTTGTCTTCTAATTTGGGGTTCCCACACTTGGCAAGGAACCAAGAGGATACTTGGAGAGCAAGGAGGAAGAAGAGGAGAAGGAGAAGAGAGAGAATCGGCCAAGGGAGAGGAAGACTTGATAGGTTTTGTTGGTAGATTTGCTTTGCTTTGTTTTGATCTTGTGGATTTGGAAACACTTGATTTGAATTTGTGGATTGCTTTTGATTTGAATGAAACTTTGCTTTGTTTTGAGATTGATGATGTTGATTGCTTTCCCTTTTGATTTGTTTGCTTTCTTTGTTTGCCACATGGAGTAGATCTCCTTGATCTTGGGTTATGGGGGAAAACCCTAGCTAGGTTTGGGCTAGAAACCCCAATTCCATAGCCTTGAGTGTTTGATCTAAGGAACCCACTCTACATAGAGCTACAATTCCTTGCGAAAGTTGGGAATCAAGGCTTGAGATTGGCAAAGTAGCGAAAGTGAACATGTGTCAATCTCAAGATCTTGCTTCGAAGGGGATTTCCCCAATGATCGAGGTGTAGAAGTGGTTGAAACGAGGGCGAAAGCACTCGATCCTAGTCCGATCATCACTCTTTGCTTTAATTGGGGTGGAAAAGCCTAAATCTACTAGAGAAGGAACCCAAAAGCCCAAGATCTACTTTTAATCTTTGAAGTTCGACAACCCCAGCTACCTCGGGCCCGACTTACCCAGTGTCGGTTCCGACTTCCTCTTGTCGCCAACATCGGGCCCGACGTGACCTCAGTGTCGGTCCCGACTGTTTTCTTTGTTTTCCTTTGTTTTACGCTCTCCTTTCTAGCTTCCTAGTATCTAGGCACATCGATCGATTAGACTTCCCGAGTGTTCGACACCCACCACGTGCTACAACGGGGTCGGGTTATAAATTGTATCTCTAGACCCTCGCACAACCTAGAGGCGATCAAAAGATTGGCGCCGTTGCCGGGGAAGTCTAAGTGCATTGAGTGCCAATTTGGTGAGTTTCTTGTGTTTTGGTAGTGATTTGGGTGAGGGAATAGCCCAAACCCTTTGTTTGTTTTTGATTTGTTTTGGTTTGTGTCTTTGTTTCGTAGGTGTATGCTAGCTCGTTCCTCCCGAGGAACACTTGAGCTTGAGTTTGTGAGTGATCCGGAAAGTATTCTCAAAGAAGCCCGAAGAAGGAAAAGGATGGCGAATCAAGCTCTCCATGTTGATGAGGAGTTGGCTCAACTTAGAGCCGAAATGGCTAGATTGCAACTTGAGAAGGACAATCAAGAGGAGGTGGCAAGAAGAGAACGGGAGCAACGGATGAGAGCCGAGGCTCAACTCAACGCTCTACCCCGGAATGCACGCCAATACATGCATCCGGAGTTGAGGGTACCCGAACCGGCTATTGTGCTTCCCGAGGTTGCCAAGAATTTTGAGATCAAGACGCAATTCATCTCCTTCATCAAGCGTGATCAATTCGAGGACCGTCCACATGAGTGTCCCATAGAGTACGTCAAACGCTTTGTGGACATGTGTGAGACGATCTCTACCGACGAGGAGACATTGGAGTATGTGCTTCTAAAGGCGTTCAAATGGTCACTTGGGGGCAAGGCCACACATTGACTCGAGAGCCAAGCTCCTAGGTCAATCACAACTTGGAAGACACTCTATGATGCTTTCTTGATGAAGTTCTTCCCGCCCTCAAAGACAACCGAGCTAAGAAGGAAGATTGCAAGCTTTCAACAAGGTCCGAATGAGCCTCTCTTTGAAGCATGGGACCGTTTCAAGGAGATGTTGCGCCAATGTCCTACTCATGGCCAACAACCATATGTGCTTCAAGACATCTTTTTCCACGGCATCAATCCGGTAACGAAGGACAAGCTCAATCTCCACACCGATTGTGGGTTCATAGACTTGACACCGGATCAAGCTTGGGAGCTACTTGACAAGCTATCCGATTATGAGGCCATGTATGGGGTGAGTCAAGATAGCAAAGAGGTGAAAGTTCAAGGTGAAGATGCAAGGAAGTTATATGATCCAAAGGGAGAAGACATTGATAGGGATGTGAAGCTCAAATTCCTTGAAGGTGAAGTGAGCAAACTAAAGAGGCAAGTCCACTACTACAAACAAAATGCTAGAGCTTGTGAGGGGTGTGGATCCTTTGCACATGCTACACAAGTTTGTCCGAATGAGAGCCAAGTGCGCTTGGCCGAGCGAATTGAGGAGGCAAACTATGTTCGAGGAAATTTCGATGGAAGAGGGAACTTCAAAAATGGTGGCAATGGCCGGTGGAACAACGGTCAAGCTCAAGGTTACAACAACAACTTCAACCAAAATGAGCCAAGGGCGCCACCACCACCATATAGGCCACCGGGATTCAATGAGCTACAATCATTCGCTCAAGAGATGAGAGACGGGTTCAAGGAGATGAGGACCCAATTCAATGAGTTTGGTGCATGGAGGAGGCAAGTCGACAATCAATTTGCCCAAATCGCAACTCAAGCCCCGAGAGAGAATGGGAGACTTCCGGGCCGACCCCAGGAGAACCCTCGAGCTCAAAACAATCAAAATGAAGTCCGGGCAATTGGATTGAGAAGTGGCCGAAACCTACCCGAGCCACACATGCCTAAGAAGAATGAAGAGAGTCGAACCAACTTACCCAGCAAGTCGGGTCCGACGTTCCCAGAAGTCGACCCATCAAGAAGATCGACTCCTTTACCCCGGACCGAGGTTGAGAGCAACTCGGGACCGACGTACCCAGACCTCGATCCGACTCCCCTGCCCATGACCGAGATTCACAACATCAGGCCCGACATGGTGCCTACGTCGGTCCAACCAGGAAATGTTGCAAGTGAAGTGGGGAAGTCCAAGGAGGTTGATCCAAGCAAGATTCAAGGTGCAACAATTCTTCCATATCCCTCGAAGAAGCCGAAAGATGTTGTTGAAAACAAATTCAAGAGGTTTCTCAAGCTTTTACAAGGCTTGAACATCTCCATCCCATTCACCGATGCATTGAGCGAGATGCCATCTTTTGCCAAGTTTTTAAAGGAGATTCTGAGCAAGAAGAGATCCATAGTTGAAATGCAAGATGAGGTCAAGACCTTGGAGTTACCACAAAAGCTAGGAGATCTCGGTCGCTTTGCTATAACCATTGGTGTGGGGTCTCAAAACTTCCAAGCCTTATGTGACCTTGGAGCAAGTACGAGCATTATTCCTTACACCATATGGAAATCCACATCCATGGGTCTCATAGCTCCGGTCAACATGAGGTTAACGATAGCGGATGGGTCGTCCATTTAGCCAATTGGTATCGTCGAGGATTATCCCGTTTGCATTGAAGGCCACTATGTCCCAATCGACTTTGTTTTGGTGGACATGATAGAAGTGTCGGGTGAACCGATTATACTAGGGAGACCTTTCCTTGCTACGGTTGGGGCAATCATTGATGTGAAAAAGGGCCACTTGTCTCTTGACATTGGAGGAAGAGAGATTGAGTTTTTCTTTAGGCCAACTTCAAAAGGGACCGTACATAAGGAAGCTAAGATGATCCAAGTTCCTCTTGGATTGCAATGGGAAGCCGTTTCTAAGAAGTCAAGGCCAAGGGAGCTTAGGTTGAAAGCCACCCCACCACCTAGAGAAATTGAGATAGAGCGCCAAGGTCTAGCCCTCAATATGATTGAGCATGAGCAATTGGAGGAAAGGATGTCTTATTTGGAGGTGTTCAAGGCCGAGAAAGAAGAAGTTCAAGCACCACCGGAACCATCTCAAGAACTCAAGGAGCTTCCAAAAGATTTGAGGTACGCATTTCTTGGTCCCAACTCTTCTCTACCCGTAATCATAAATGCCAACTTGAATGATGAAGAGGAGTCTAAGTTGTTAGAGGTTCTAATAAGACATAGAGGAGCTTTAGGGTATTCACTAGAGGAACTAAAGGGAATCTCTCCCTCAATTTGCATGCATAGGATTTATATGGAGGATAACCATAAACTCACTATTGAACCCCAAAGAAGATTAAATCCTAACATGAAAGAAGTGGTAAAGAGTGAAATACTTAGGATGTTGGATGCGGGAATTATCTTCCCAATTTCTAATAGCAAGTATGTGAGTCCCGTGCATGTAGTTCCTAAGAAAGGAGGTCTCACCGTTGTGCAAAATGAAAAGGGAGAAATGATACCTATGAGAACCACAACAAAATGGCGTATGTGTATTGATTACCGTAAGCTTAATAGTGGCACTCGCAAAGACCATTTTCCTCTTCCTTTCATAGACCAAGTCCTAGAAAGATTAGCACAACATGAATATTTTTGCTACCTTGACGGGTATAGCGGGTTTTGGCAAATCCCTATTCATCCCGATGATCAAGAGAAGACGACATTCACATGTCCTTATGGGACTTTTGCCTATAGACGCATGCCTTTTGGTTTATGTAATGCGCCGACAACATTTCAAAGATGCATGATGTCCATCTTCTCCGATATGGTTGAGGTTATAGTAGAAGTGTTTATGGATGATTTCTCCGTCTATGGTTCCTCATTTGATGTTTGCTTAGCTAACTTAGACAAGGTTTTGACTAGATGTGAGGAGACTAGCTTGGTGCTTAATTGGGAAAAATGCCACTTCATGGTGAAGGAGGGCATAGTAATAGGACACCTAGTTTCTAGTAGGGGGATAGAAGTAGATAAAGCTAAAGTTGAAATAATTGAAAAGCTACCTCCTCCCTCTTGTGTTCGTGATGTTAGGAGTTTCTTAGATCATGCGGGATTTTATAGACGGTTCATCAAGGATTTTTCTAAGCTTGCAAAACCATTGTCTAACCTCTTGATGAAGGATGTGCCCTTTGAATTTTCCGAGGATTGCATGAGTTCTTTTTGTAGGTTGAGAGATGCCTTGATCCCGGCTCCAATAATGGCGGCACCCGATTGGAATCTTCCATTCGAGGTGATGTGTGATGCTAGTGATTTCGCCGTAGGGGCCGTCCTTGGGCAAAGGAAGGATGGAAAGTTGCATGCCATCTACTACGCAAGCAAAACTTTGGATGAAACTCAGTGCAATTACACAACGACGGAGAAAGAGTTTCTTGCGATAGTGTTTGCATTTGAGAAATTCCGTTCATATCTTGTGGGATCAAAGGTGGTAGTCTTCACGGACCATGCGGCAATCAAATACCTCATGAAGAAGAAAGATGCAAAGCCGAGGCTTCTAAGGTGGATGCTCCTTCTCCAAGAGTTTGACCATGAGATCAAGGATAAAATCGGTGCGGAAAATGTGGTAGCTGATCATCTATCCCGTTTGCCCATTGAGTACATGTTGGAGATGGAGGATGGTTTGACTATAGATGATTCAAGAGCAGATGAAGTTCTCATGAGCGGAAAGAAGGAAAGGAAAGGTGGATCGACGAACCAAGTAAGTCGGGACCGAGGTCCAGAACATCGAACCAAAGGCAGGGCATGTACAAGTGAGTCGGGACCGAGGTCTTCAACATCGGGCCCGAGTTATCTGTGTGTCTGCGAAGTTAGACCGGCGTCCAACCATGTCGGGCTCGGTACACTTCAATGTCGATCCGTGGAAGAAGGTAAGTTTCCTAACTCGATTTCCATTCCTTCTCGTTCTCAATTGATTAATTCTTTCTCCCCCACTTGCCTTCTTTCTATTAGTGTCGTAAGACGAGGGGTTTCCCCTTGGTTTGCGGATTTTGCTAACTTTGCCGTAGGGGGAGTGATCCCACCAAATTTGTCTTATCAAGCTAGGAAGAAATTCTTACATGATGCTAGACAATATTTTTGGGATGATCCATATCTCTACAAGGAAGGGCGTGATCAAATCTATAGACGATGTGTGTCAAGTGAAGAGGTTGAGAGCATAATTCACCATTGCCATTCCTTGCCTATGGGGGGTCACGCTAAGAGTTCCAAAACCACCTCAAAAATTCTTCAATGTGGTTATTATTGGCCAACCATGTTCAAGGATGTGCATGATTATGTGAGGAAGTGTGAGGAGTGCCAAAGAGAGGGGAACCTATCAAGGAGGAATGAGACTCCTCAAACTGGCATTCTAGAAGTTGAGTTATTTGATGTATGGGGTATTGATTTAATGGGACCATTTCCCACATCGGGGCCTTAGAAGTACATCTTGGTAGCCGTGGACTATGTCTCAAAATGGGTGGAGGCCATACCAACAAGAACCAATGATGCTAGGGTGGTGATGAAGTTCTTGAAAAGCAACATCTTTGCAAGGTTTGGTGTGCCTAGGGTTCTCATAAGTGATGGCGGACCTCATTTCATTGAGAGGTGCTTCGAGAATGAGTTGATCAAGTATGGGGTGTCTCATCGAGTTGCTACTCCTTATCATCCTCAAACAAGCGGGCAAGTCGAGGTGTCAAACCGTCAAATCAAGGCTATCTTGGAGAAGACCGTATCTCGATCAAGGAAAGATTGGGCCTCTAAGCTCGATGATGCACTTTGGGCTTATAGAACCGCCTTCAAGACACCTTTGGGAACTACACCCTTCAATCTAGTTTATGGAAAGGCATGCAATCTTCCGGTAGAGCTTGAGCACAAGGCAAAATGGGCTCTCAAGGAGATGAATTGGGATATCAACTTGGCCGGTGAGAAAAGGTTTCTAGAGCTTCATGAGTTGGGAGAATTGAGGTTGAAAGCCTATGAGAACTCCAAGTTGTACAAAGAGAAGACCAAGAAGTGGCATGATAGGAAGTTAATTCCAAAGACCTATCAAACCGGTGACAAAGTTCTCCTTTTCAATTCAAGGCTTAAACTTTTCCAGGGGAAGTTAAGGACTAGGTGGAGCAGACCATTTGTGGTCCACCGTATCTATGCTCATGGTGCGTGGACTTGGTTGATGAACAAGGACATATTTTCAAAGTGAATGGTCATCGAGTGAAGAAGTTCTATGACAAGGCCGGTCCAAGCGAAGAAGTTAGAGCCTCATGGGCTCTCGTCCTCGCCGATTGATCCTAAACATGCCATTGAAGAATAAGAAATTGTGAGCTCTTGATACTCTTCTCTCTTGCTTTTAAGTTTTGGTTTCCTTGTTTGATGGGGACATCAAAATTTTAAGTATGGGGTGGGGGTAAGTGTGTTCATGATTTCACTTGCTTATGTTTGTTTGTTATTTTGAGGATATTTGTTTTTTGTTTTTAGTTTGTGTTTAGGATGTTTGCTTCTTGGTTTGTGGTTTGATGAAAGACATGGATGATTAATTTGGTCTTGAATGGATGAGTTTTTGGTTTTAGACAAATTTTTGCAAAAATCTAAAAAAAAAATTGAAAAATTGTGTTAAAAACAACAAAAAGATTTTGTGTTTTGTAGGTTTTGGACTAGAAATTCCCATCTTAGATTGCCAAAATAAAAGCTAATAATGATGTGAGCATGTAAATTCCTTTGCATATTTTTGGATAGTTTAGCCTCTAAAATGATGTTGCTTTTGATGTGATCATGATATCTTGCTTGTTTTATTGAACATGTAAGTTCTAGGATGAGTTCTTATGCAACTAAGTATGAGTGACCCTTGTGAGATTGATTTTTGGCCATTTTAGGGATGCTTGTTCATATTTGCATATCCCTCATGTTTCTTTTGTGATTAGCTCATTCATGCTTAGTAAAACTTGCTATTGCGGTGTTTATCTATTTTCCAAGACCGTCATGAGAATTGTCCTAGCATTGTCACATTGATTTTGAACTTTATTCTTCTAGTCACATAAATATTCCATATCCTACATGAAGTTAATCCTTTTTTTGTAGCCCCGTTCTAGCCTAAGCCTTTGTTTGAAACTCCTCAAAATATTATTCCTAGCCTTATATGACTTGACCCTTATGGGATTGGACTTTAGAAGAGAGGTTTGGATTGTATTTGAAGAGTTGAGATTCTCTTGGGTTTAAGGGCAAAGAATGGTGTTATGAATCATGTGGGTAGTGTCTTTGTTGTACAAAAATGAAAAAGAAAGAAAAGAAAGAAAGAAAAATGTTGGAAATGTAAAGTGGAATGAAAGCAAAGGGCCTAAGTGAAGAAAAATGGTCCGACCGAGTTACAAGCCACATCGGGCCCGATGTCATAAGAAAGTCGGTCCAAAATGTAGAAAGTGTGGAAAATCCAACAAAAAGCCTAAGAGCAAAGATGAAGTGGAATGTTAAGTGAAATTTTGGGTTGAAAGGAAAAATGTTAAGTCTTTTGGGTGAGAGTGAAATTGAGTGAGGAATTTTGGTGAAGTTGGTGAGAGTTTAGGTTGTTCAATCCCCATTGTAAGCACCACAAGACCAAATAATTCCCACCTTGAGAAATACCAAAAGCCCCATTACAACCCGGCCGAATGGAACCTCTTTGAGGACCTCCATTGAGCCAAGTTCGAAATTCTTTGTGTACTTTGCATTAGGCATCTCTAGGTGGAGGAATTGGTGATATTAGCTTCAATAGTAAAGTCCTTACTTGCATGAATTTTGAGCTTGAGTGTTCATTGCTAAACCCAAACACATGATGAGTGATACACATTCACATATCCCTAAAGTGAGGCTTAGTTGCATTGACTCTATTCCTGGGAACACTTAATCATGTGTGACGATGTAATCTTGCTTGAATATCAATCACTTGTGCTTAAAATGTGTTTTCATACGAGGCTTTACTTGAAGATTATGTTTCGGTATTGCTTACATTGTTATTGCTTGAGGACAAGCAAGTTTAAGTATGGGGTATTTTGATGTCTCTTTATTTGGTGGTGTTTTCATATGTGATTTCCTTTGTAAATATGTTTCGTTTTCCCCTTTTCTTGTGTGTTTTGTTCCCTTTTAGCTTAGTTCCCGTGTTTCTATGAGATTCGGAGACTATGCGCATTTTATGTGTTTTGTAGGTAATTTGGCATGAATCGAGGATCAATTTGAAGGAGGACCGAGACATGGAGCAAAGGCCGAGCTAAAGTGGGAAAAAGAGGAGCAAGCCATGAAGAAGAACAAGAGGAAATCCAACAAGAAGAAGGTGGAACGATGTCCGGACCGAGTTGCAACCACGTCGGGCCCGACTTGGGAGCTTTCAACCTCGGACCGACATGCACAGTAAGTCGGGCCCGAGGTCCTCCGTGTCGGTCCGAGTCGGTCACCGGACTACTTGGGCTCCAAGGCACGAAATTGTGGACTTCCACTTTTGCCCCTCATCTAATCTATAAAAGGCCCTCTTGTCTTCTAATTTGGGGTTCCCACACTTGGCAAGGAACCAAGAGGATACTTGGAGAGCAAGGAGGAAGAAGAGGAGAAGGAGAAGAGAGAGAATCGGCCAAGGGAGAGGAAGACTTGATAGGTTTTGTTGGTAGATTTGCTTTGCTTTGTTTTGATCTTGTGGATTTGGAAACACTTGATTGGAATTTGTGGATTGATTTTGATTTGAATGAAAATTTGTTTTGTTTTGAGATTGATGATGTTGATTGCTTTCCCTTTTGATTTGTTTGCTTTCTTTGTTTGCCACATGGAGTAGATCTCCTTGATATTGGGTTATGGGGGAAAGCCCTAGCTAGGTTTGGGCTAGAAACCCCAATTCCATAGCCTTGAGTGTTTGATCTAAGGAACCCACTCTACATAGAGCTACAATTCCTTGCGAAAGTTGGGAATCAAGGCTTGAGATTGGCAAAGTAGCGAAAGTGAACATGTGTCAATCTCAAGATCTTGCTTCGAAGGGGATTTCCCCAATGATCGAGGTGTAGAAGTGGTTGGAACGAGGGCGAAAGCACTCGATCCTAGTCCGACCATCACTCTTTGCTTGAATTGGGGTGGAAAAGCCTAAATCTACTAGAGAAGGAACCCAAAAGCCCAAGATCTACTTTTAATCTTTGAAGTTCGACAATCCCAGCTTCCTCGGGCCCGACTTACCCAGTGTCGGTCCCGACTTCCTCTTGTCGCCAACATCGGGCCCGACGTGACCTCAGTGTCGGTCCCGACTGTTTTCTTTGTTTTCCTTTGTTTTACTCTCTCCTTTCTAGCTTCCAAGTATCTAGGCACATCGATCGAGTAGACTTCCCGAGTGTTCAACACCCACCACGTGCTACAACGGGGTCGGGATATAAATTGTATCTCTAGACCCTCGCACAACCGAGAGGCGATCAGTTAGATTAGTATAGTAGGGATAGAAGTTTTTCTAATATGATTCAGGTACAAGAAGTTAAGAAGTGCTAAAATCAAAGAAGAAACGGTACAAGCATACAACCTGTTTGTTACCGACCCTCACAGGGTCGGTACCGACCTCTACCGAACCGAGAAAACTTCATAAATTCCATAGCATGTTTGGAAAGCTTTGCATGAATCATGTTGAGAATTTGTTTTTATGTGGATATTTAGCTTGTGATGAAATTGAGCACATATGATCTTAAGTAGAAGTGACTGCAATCCAACAAAAAATGCTACCTTGTGAGTTTTTTTTGGCCTTATAGGGAGAACATTCATAAATCCCTCTTCTTTTGTTGTGTGATTTACTGTCTTTATGCATATTATCTCTTGTCATTGATATGGTTATCTATTTCTTGAGACCTATATGAGATATTAGTTCATTGCATGTAATATCATATGATGGAGAACTTATTTTTCATAAGCCCTATTAATCCTTATCCACCCTTGCATTATCCTCTTTTTGAAGCCAATTTGATCCTAAAGCCTTTTATTTTTAGCTCCACAAAATTATTCCATAGCCGATGAAAGTTTGACCCTATCTAGGGATTAGGACCTAGTTTGGAGAGGTATGTTTTGTTGAGTGTAAAAAAGAAAAAGTGCAATGTTATGATTGGTTTCGAAATTTAGGGTTTAAGGGAAGGGTAGATAGGGATTTACTCAACAACAAATAAATTTGTAGTCAAGACCCCGCTGAGTATAGCGAAGTCCGGATCGTTCCACGGGAAGCACGGCTATTTGTTTATCGATCTACTAAACAAAAATAAAACAAAACAAAACAACACAATCACACACACAACCAACCTCGTTAATGACTTTGTCAGGGTCGTTAATGAACCTGGGTAGATTACTAACACACACTAACGAACTAAAACAGGTTCGGTACCGAGGCAACGAACTCAGTCACGAATATAATCGAAGAAATTCAAATAAAAACAAAAATCTAGGACAAGGGTTACCACAACATAGCCATGCATATAAACTTGTAAGAAGATAAAGATCATGCCTTTAAATAGATAAATTCATCAACTTTGGCCGATTAGCACGCAAATTAATTCATTCTCATAAACTAATTCACCTAATCACTTGTTTTGGATCCAAAGCTCGAAACTTTCGTTGTCGAACAATATCAACCTTTAAGTCTATAAGTTTCTCTTTCAATCAAGTTAAGAACTCAAATTACCTCGATTCTCATCTAGGCATAAACACGACAAGCAATCTTAAAAAAAAAAGGATAAAAGGCATTCAATACAATCTACTTACTAATCAAACCATGCATAACTATGCCGGGTTTAAACTCCGGTCCTAGATAGGAAAACTACTCACTACTCATAATTATTAAACAAACAACTTCTATAAGAGAAAACATTGAAAACAAAACAACTACTTCAAATTAATAAGAAAATATCGTCTTACAGAATTCAAAAGAAACCCGAAAACAACAAGAATACCGAATCGAAATCACGCCCAACGACCTTAGCTTCACTCTTGTTAGACTCGGTTCGACAATTCTCTCTCTCGGCTCTTCTTCTCTCGGCTCCTCTCTGAACATGTATGGAAAAAAAACCCTTCTAGCTAGAAAAGAAGGGTATTTATGCTAATAAAGCTATCTAATAAAAAAGGCTATAAGATAAAAACTTTCCTAACAGATAGAAACTAATCTAAGAAGATAGAAATAAAACCTAAAAGATAACAAAACCTAAAATAAAAAATATAATAACCCTAAAAACTCATTAAAAACCCTACTGACACGAAACAAACTTTCGCACGGAGTCGGTAAACATAAGATCGAACTCTCGAAAAACTCTATCCTTAAGCCTCGTTAACAACCCTTTACAGCCTCGTTAACGAGCCTAGAGTTAGCTTCTTCAACACTTCAACTCTAAAAATCTTGACTTCGACTCTTTTATCTCGTATTCTTCCGTCCTTCACCATAGCACTCTATTCAGCATCCAAAAAGCACCGTCTCCTTGCTAAAACCTATAAAAAGACACAAAATGGAGTAGCTTCCATACTTTTCACAAAATATGCAAAACCATCCAAAAACATACAAAACTAAACCTAAAACTACTAAAACTAAACCTAACAAACTAAGAAAACACACTAAAAACTATACCAAAAACACGAACATCAAGTAACCATGATTAGCGACCACGGCATATGGTCGCTAATTAGCGACCATATGGTCGCATTTGGTCACTAATGTGGATGTCGAAACTGGGGGAAAAAATAAAACAAAGATAGCGACCATATGGTCGCTATTGTTGGCGACCATTTGGTCGCCAGAGCAACTTGGTCGCAATAAATTGTGCGGGTTGTTTTCCCGCTACATGTAGCGTCCATCCGGTCGCTAAATATAGCGACCATATGGTCGCAAGGGACCAAACATATCTCAGCGACCATATGGTTGCTATAGTTAGTGACCGGATGGACGCTGGAGCGTCCGCGACCATATGGTCGTGACATATAGAGACCATATGGTCGCTGGTATGGACCATATGTTCTGGCGGGCAACATCAATTTTGGTAGGTGAAATCCCGCCAAAAATGGTCGCTAAAAAAAGTATTTGGTAAAATTTGCGCCAATACATCATATATACCTAAATGTATAAAAACTTCATTCTCATTCCGCCACATTCATACAACCTCATATATATATAGCACTTTCCAAAAAAAATCAAAGAAGAAAGAAACAATCATTCACAAAACTAAGTTGGTCATAGGAAGAAATTACATCAATATTTCCGACAATTTCATCAAAGGTATGTAATTAAAACTTATTCTCCACATTTAATTCCGTCATGCTATCGG